>JADNYJ010000731.1:0-14916 GCA_015501075.1 Gymnopilus junonius | reverse complement strand
AAACTGCCAAGGACCTTCTTGACTTTATCAGCATCATCAACTTCCTTTGTGATGAAGTACTCGTTGTGCACATTAGCCAAGTCGACGAGGACTTTGGGGGTGATATCACTGGCAGTGAGAATCGGGCATGTTTGGTAATGGGGTGATCGATGGTGGCATTGGTAGAAGTCATTGTGGAAGATGTATATGCAGTGGAAAAGTGGCTATATGCACCCGATTTTGTTGAAAAGGGTACGTCGGAGTCAGAATCAGAGTCAGAGCTGGAAGAGGCAGATTTTGGATGACACCGGATGATTTCGTGACAGGAGGCAGAAGTTGTATTTGAAAGTGCAGGAGTAGTCAAAACAGGGGAGGAACAAGATGATTTTCTTGTGCAGGGGCGCTTCTGGAAGGCGGATTACCAACCGAAGGTGTTGGTGGCTGCGATTCAAAATCAGACAGGACGTCCGACAGTGGAGAGGACAAAGAGGAAAGGGCGGGAAGAGGTAGGTGGTGAGGCCTCGATACACTCGACGTCAATGTGGGATGCAAGAGCAGGTGCCATGGTGGGCAAAAGATGGTGACAGTGGTGGCAGCAGAGCTGTCAGAAGGCAGTTCAGTCATTTCTGAGATGGTGAGAACAGAGGGAGGTAGGAACCCACAACTTGGCTGGGAAGCAGCCCGTTTTGTGATGGGACCTGAACAGTAAGCGGCACGGCAAACGGTGCCTTGAGATGGACTCAAGGTAAGTACACAATTCACTGTCTAGAGATATATTTGAACCCATCCCTCACATTGACCATTTACCTACCAACTACCTCGCGCATATCAAATTGAAGGATGCTGAAGCCTGCATTGTGAACAGGACATATGCCTGCCCACGTAAATATTGTGAGGCTTTTCAAATGCTGATCGGACAACATCTTGATGCTGGGCGCATCCGTCTTTCCTCTTCTGCATATGCTTCTCCCTGCTTCATCATTCCTAAAGCAGACCCAAATGTTCTTCCCCAATGGGTAAATGACTACAGACAGCTTAACGCGAACACCGTCATTGACAATCACCCTCTTCCATGCATGGATGATGTTTTGAATGACTGTGCCAAAGGCAAGATATGGTCTATGATTGACATGACAAATTCCTTCTTTCAAATGCAAATGCACCCTGATGATGTCCATCTTACTGCCGTCAACACTCCTTTTGGCCTTTACGAATGGCTTGTGATGCCTATGGGTCTCCGAAATGCTCCTGCAATTCACCAACATCACATTACAGCTGCCCTTCATCATCTGATTGGGAAGACTTGCCACATCTACCTGGATGACATCGTCATTTGGTCAGATGATCCAGTCCAACATGACAAAGATGTTCGTGCTGTCTTCAATGCCTTGCATGCCACATGACTGTATGTTAACAAAAAGAAAACAAAGTTATTCCAGACAGAAATTAACTTCTTGGGCCACAAGATCTCCGCAAGTGGCATTGAAGCCAATAACAAAAAGGTCAGATCGATTTTGTCTTGGCCATGCCCTGAAAGTTCTACTCAGGTCTGCTCCTTTATCAGTCTTGTTCGTTATCTTTCTGCTTTCCTCCCGAGATTGGCAGACCATACTGGTGCTCTTTCTGACCTCATCACAAAGGACGCTGACCGTGTTTTTCCTGCTTGGATGGATGAACATCAAGCTGCCTTTGATGGAATCAAGAAGCTCGTGGTCGGCCATGATTGTTTAACTACTATCAACTTGTCCTTGATGCCCGATTACAAGATATATGTCACTACTGATGCCAGTGACAAGGGTAGTGGTGCTGTTCTCTCTTTTGGCAAGACTTGGGAATCTGCACATCTGGTTGCCTTCAACTCGAAAGTGTTTAAAGGTGTGGAGCTGAATTATCCTGTACATGAAAAGGAAATGCTCGCCATTATCAGGGTGCTTGCTAAATGGAGGGTTGACCTCCTTGGCATTCCTTTCATCATCTACACCAACCACAAAACACTGGAGAACTTCGATGTGCAGAGAGACTTGTCTCGCAGGCAAGTCCCAGTTTGATGTAAAAATTGTCTACCTTAAGGGTGAGGACAATACAGTTGCAGATGCTCTTTTGTGTCTACCTACAGATTGTCATTCCTTGCGCGCTAGTGCTGAACTGTGCGCGAAGCAAGCTTATGAATTTTGTGACTCAGAGGATGATGATGATGTGATTGCACCATTTGTTCTGTTGGTGATTCTCCCTCTTTCGATATCGCTCTGTCATTGTCCAAACTACCATTGGACTACATCGCTCATGATGGAGATGAGGTGTGTGCCATTTTTCTGTGACTACTGACAAGGTCCTCCTTGACCAGATCAATCCAGCTATTCTGAGGATAGTGGGTTCAAGATGCCCTGACTAAAGCACAGGCTGGAATGCCAGTATAAAGCGGGTAAATGGCTTTGGTATCTTAATGATTGGTTGGTTATTCCACAGGTTGGCAATGTGCGCGAGACTCTTTTCAGGCTGGCGCATGATGTCTTGGGACATTTCAGTTTCGAGAAAACCTACAGCTCCTCTGGACCTCTTACTACTGGCCTAATATGCATCAGGACCTGGAAGCTTCATACATCCCTGGTTGCCTGACTGTCAACAGAACAAGTCCACACTTCCAAACCAATTGGCCTTTACATCCCCTGCCCATTCCGGACCAACGTTGCGACTCCGTGCTATCGATTTCATTGGGCCCCTGCCCCTTGATGAAGGTTATGATGAGATTGTGACTTTTACTGATCATTTAGGCTCAGATGTACGTGTTTTGCCCTGCAAGTCCGATATGACTGCAGATGATCTCGCTCTCATTTTCTTCAACAACTGGTACTGCGAGAACAGTTTGCCTTTGGAGATCATTTCAGACTGCGATAAGCTTTTTGTTTCATGTTTTTGGAGAGCTTGCATGCACTGACAGGTACTAGGATTAAAATGTCCACTAGTTTCCACCCCGAGATGGATGGTTCAAGCGAACACACAAATAAGATGGTAAACCAAATGCTATGCTATCATGTTGAAAGGAATCAAAAAGGTTGGGTGAAAGCTTGCCTTTGGTATGCTTCAATACTATGAACACCATTAACAAATCTACCAGTTTTTCTCTCTTCCAACTTTGCATGGGCCGGAGTGCCCATGTTATTCCTCCTCTAGTATCTAGTGAACTTGTTGAGAACATGACCAGGATATGATTGTAAGAGAGATAACAAATGAGGAATAGGTAATGAGGGATCTGAAGGAAAGAGGGGAAAGCCCCTGAGGATCTTTATATAGTGAGTATGCACATGTTAGTAAATAAGGGTCCACAATGCATAATCCTGTGACCAGGATTACACCCAGTCCTTCATCAGCACATAAAGTGACTGAGATGGATCAGCCTCTTCCCAATCTTTGACCACCTGTCTCCATGCACTTGAACCTAACCCACAGGCAATCCCAGGGAAGACAGGCTTTACATCCACAGCTAACTGCATGCAATGAGCCTTTGGGGGATTATCTCCTGTGGGTGGGTGCCCCACATTTGAGGAATAAGGGACAGCATAGGGCATAGTGACAACAATGGGGTCGCATCTTGTTTGTTGCAGAGGCTAAAAGAAAACAAGAGTCAAGACAAATTCAATAATCGAAGTATAGTCAAAACAATACAAACCACATGATGGAACAACTGAATACCTGGCATGCCGGGGCCTGCGAGCCCATCCCATAATGTATGTCCCTTTGTTTTGCAGCATTCATTTGCAAATGCTTGCCTGATGTGTGATGTGATCTCATGCTTTACTTCCTCAAGGGCTCTCAGCGGCTGCTCTCCAGGAGGAAAGTCATTGGCTTTCTGACTGTTTGGGCAGAGGGTGTCACTGTGATCTTGTTCATAAGTCCAGAGTTCATCCAGGAGATAGCGAATCAAGGTATCTCTCTGCACTAGATACAGAATCAGCTATGTCAATGACAAAAGGATAAAAATATGTCAAACTCACATGCTCTCCAAGTGCCCACCCACCCCACCATCTGATCCTTGCAAGTATCCATTTCTGCCCAACAGGTGCAAACATAAATCTGTACTGAGCCCCCCCATGTTGAAAACAGTACGTTGTGAAAAGCTCAGCATGCAGTATACCTGCTTTTGTTGCCCATGCAATTATTTTCTTCTGGGCAATGTCTGATGACATTGGTCAGTTTGGCTGCACAGAGGATCTATTTGTGCCAATCATTGGAAAAAGATAATCCTCTGGCTCTAAAGGGCAACCAAGAAGGAACTTCTCATAGTGGTCCAACCAATCAAGCAGGTGAGTGTACATGTCCATCTCTGGATTGTGTGGCTGAGGGTAGATATTATATTTATGTCCTTTGCAGTGAAGTTTCATTAGCTCAGGTCTATAGTCCATCAGGAAAGGTGGCTTACCACTCAACTAGTGTTTGCCATTCTTTTCTCACTTCTGCCAGTTCTTCCTATTTTGCAGATTCAACTGGAAGAAGTGTTGATTATCTGGATCTGTGGATGTGGTATGCCATGAATTGGAGAGAAATTCAAGATGCTTGTACTGAAGACCCATTACTTCTCCAATTCTGTTACAGAGATTCAATTGTTAAAGGCCTATCTGTGAGTTCAAGATATGACAGTACATACCTCAACCACACTGTAAATGCTGAAGCTGCAAAGGCATTAAACAAAAGGTATGAGCCATGGTCAGCGATCTCCTTTCCCTGATCTTTGCATAGATGCAATGCATCGATAACTGGCAGTTCTCCAGAAAATAATCATATAGATGCCTCATGTCATCAATACTCATTGCATGTGAGTGTGTCCTCTCCAACTCACCATCTTTGTTCTTGCAAGCTTTGAGCATGTCCATCACTACAGGGCTTTGAGCTAGATTCCCTTTGCATTTCTGCATATCCTTGTCAAAGTCCCATGAGCCACAATAAGCTTGGATCCCATATGCATTTTCCCTGTTCAAAATAAGAATGCAGCAACTAAATGATGAGCTACAGCACAAACTCACAGTCGGTCATAGTAATCAATGAATGCAGTGTGAATTCCACTGGCTGTGGACTTTCCTCTTTTCTCTGTCAAGCATTTATGTGCAATAAACATTGCAATGGCAACTGGCATGCACTTAATTGATACTCCGTCAAACACTTTGACAAAATCTAGGTCCATGGCATCATCTGCCCCTGCACTCTTGTCATCCTCATCATACATCAACAATTCAGCTCCACCCTCCTTCCACTGGTATTCACCCTCTTTCTGCTCCTTAGCAAATTGTTCCACAAATTCCTGTCCATGTCAAACCTGTCCTAATATTGATTGGTTGTCCTCTTGGCCTTTCCATGCTGCTGAATTCCATTGGTCACAGTTTTATGAGCATCGGCATAGGTTGTTGAATGTTTTTTCTCTCTTGCTGCCTTTGGAGACTTATTCTTTGTATACTTCCCCATGACAGGCCCAGTGACAAGGAGAGGTAGAAGGATAGGAGGATAGGGATAGAAGGATAGAAGATGGAGTGTGCACCTTCAGCCTTGGCTAATGTTCTCATACAACATGGATCACATCTGAGATGCAGAGATTTCACTAGTAGAGGTTTGATTTTGCAAACTAAATAGAGTACATGCAAATTTGTAAACTAATTCGAATCCTCACTGGTCAAATCAATAACATCAGCAGCCCCACTTCCTGATGGCCCTGCAATGCTCAAAGCCATGACTTTGAAGTCATCTTCAAGTACCTGTTTTTATTTCAGTAAGGAATGAGATACAAGTTTTGCATGCAATACTTACAAGTGAATAAGGATTCGGAGCTGGAAATGCAACATTAGGATGCTGCGTGTGATATTCAAGTACCTTGTCATTCATGACAGCCTGAATAATGGGCTCAGGCACCCAGACTGACATGGCATATTCAGTACTGGCACCATGGACCTGGGTCTGGCCATTATCCATAACAGCGGTTACTGCCTCGGAAGCCAGGGATGGCATAAAGATGTCAACCTGGTACAATGGGAAGGCAGATGGTGACATTATTTTTATGACACCCCTTGAGATGTAATGGATGGTGGGTGAATTGACATCAGCTATATTCAAGATGGCACACTAAAATTTATTAGCACAAAGCAATGATAATTTGAGAGAGGAAATACCTTCATAAGGTCACATATGAAGTAGCCATCCCAAACACCTGAAATGAACTGGGGGAGAATATGCTGACCCCAACTGAAATGACAATTGCATAACTTTGCAAGCTTTGCCATGTCAGGAACAGCTGGCCACAGCCACATTGATGCCTGAGATGGAAGACCACCATTTTATTGTGAGGTAATCAGAAAACAATACAAGTGCAGGATTTTGGGGTCAGGAAATTTTTCTGGGATCCTAGCAGCCAATGCAGGGTACTTTCTGCCAAGCCCGCCCACTTCGATCCATCACTAGCTCATCTTGCAGCTGGTGGTGCCATTCTCTTAAAAAGGCATTGAGATCCTCAACAGAGTGGTGAAGGGCACCATAGAACAGAGATGTAGCAAGAGGACCAGAGGCCAATGTAGTTGAAACCACATGGCCACAGCCCAGAAGACCTGCCTAGATTATATTGCAGTTAGATTATGGAATGTCATTTATGAATGGTAACTTACTGTGTTGTAATCACCCCCATTTACAATAGCAAGAAGCAAGAACCCTGCAGTAGAAAATAAAGTGTTTGATTGGGCTGCGAAGGCATCTGCTGTATACACTTCAATCTCATCAGCATGTGCCCCAGACTCATTTATGCTGATTATAATTTGAACTAAACATATGAAATCCTAGGAAGTATTTGAGAATTACCTTCGCATGACCTGCAATGCACCAAAAACAAAGACATCACTGTCCACTGTGAGGACAATGTCGACGGCTTGAACCAAATTAAGATAGGCGAGTTCAGCCTCTGCCTCACCCAGTGCCTGGAGATATTCAGTAGCCATACAAGAATAATAAAAATCAGCAAATATGAACAGTGTGACAATAGAATCTGAAGGCATGTGCAAATTCCTTGAAGAGCCTTTGCAACCAATGTGGGATGGTTCGAACAAACTGATCATGCTTCTGGCTGGGTCAGCTAGGACCATCAAAATGCAGACAACAATTGCACCAGATTGCGACAGCCAGGAGAGGTGGTAAAACAGAACCTGGAGTTCTGGGTTCTGGCCAACATCAGCAGTTCTTGGGGATGCTATGGCTTGCTATGGCTCGCTATGGAGCACTCTGTAGTGCCGTGCCTGTGCTTGATAAAGGGGTACCCTTGCTACAGTGCTATGGGTTGCTATGGAGTGCTCCGTAATGTTACGTAGCGTGCAGATTTTCCTTTTTCGGGCCTTTTTGGACCCTTAAATCCCAGACTTTGCTGATGAACATGAGCATGACCGCGATTGCTGAAAACAGCCTGGGAGGCATAGAACCAAGGACTACAAGTCTAGTATGAGCAATAGATAAAGAAGTTCTACTGCAGTACATACCTAACATCAACGCCAATGACAATCTGGCCAGTGCCATGGCATCAGATCATGAAGCCTTCCTGCACTGCCATTTCTATCAATGACATCTTCTGTGCAGTTGGCTGGACAATCTGCAATCAAGTCAGCCCTGAGCACTGAAATAGATGGAAAGAGCCAGAATGTACTTTCCAAACATCATTGGTACCCATTTTTGAGTGAATGAACAAGGAAAAGAAAGGGATTCAACCCCATCCCTGAGACTGAGGTTTTATCTGTTCTCAAAAATGTTTCAATGCCAGATGATTCAGGAGAAAGTCCCTTACCATGACATTATGACAGTGCTTAGAGTCACTGTGAAGCTGCTGAGAAACATTCAGGAGGCTCAGAGGAGGTAGCTGCTTGAGTGTATAGTTAGGGTGGTATGGACAAGCACAATCAAAGTATGATAAGAAACTGAATTGATCAACAGTGTGAATAATGTCAGCAAGTCCATTCATGTGATCAAACATGTCATGCTTGAGCCTTGCAGGCCTCAACTAGTACTACTATGTAGTCAGTAGATAAATGCTCAATAAGCAAGAAATAAGCTAAATTCTTTAAATTTGTTAAATTTGCTAAATTTCAGAGGCAGATCAAGCTCAAGGATCACAGAATCTCTGACTTTCTGACCAATATCATGTTTGCTACATTTCCCATGGTCAGCCCATGGTTTATCAAAATTTTGCCTCATCAGAGTCCATTTGGATTGATGCAGATCATTGAAAAGATATTTTACATGTGTACTGTCAAAGTCCTTCACTATGTATTATCAGATTACTATTACTACTATTCAAAGGCTGCATATGGGCACAACTTGTATTGTGATTGTCAAAAAGTGTGCTGCGCATGCTTCTACTTAAGCTAATATATTATGCAACTCTCAATTTGAAGGCTTGCCACTGGCCACACTGCAGGGAAGGGTCTTGTGAGAGGATGGAAACAGGGTGGGTAAAGCATATCATGGTGGACAGGCCAAGGCCGTGTTTGGTAAGGCATTTCTTCTTCTTCCTGCTGATCCTTTCAGGGTCTCCTGGCCAATATTGGGCTCTGTCAGGCTTACAACACGATCTATGATCTCAAATTTAGTGGATTTAAGCTGATCCTTAAATTATTGTGATTAAAGGGACTTATTGTGAGTAAAGTGAGCATACTTTGACTAGGGGTGGGATGCCTGGACAAACAAAGCCAAACTTTCTGGCATGAAATTTGGGCCCAGTGTCGCATGCAACTTACATGCTCCAGAACACATTCAATTCTCTACTGACCTCTGAAATATGTTGCAGACACATAGAAAGGGATGCTGGGAATACGATTATGCAAAAAAAAAAGGACTTTCAATGTTTTAGTTATGCCTGGTCATCGACAATTGGTGCTGGTTAGGTTGTATCAGAAGACATTAGTTTGTCATTTTTTTCTGTTCATTTTCAGAGCTTGCTATGTGCAAGACAAGGCTACATGACTAATGGATACATTTTTGAGAGAAATCAATCTCTATTGTATGCAGAGCTAGCTTAGCTTAAGCCTGTATGAGATGTGACATGATGCATATCAGGGGGGCACCATTTCCAAATCTGGATGTCCCAATCTCCTCACCCAGAAACTTGTCCTATTCCTTTCAACAACTTCACCATGCTTCTTACTGTGAGATTGAGAATAAATCCTCCCTTAAGAATAACTTTTATTCTTGACCACTTACCATTCGTATTCCCCCTTGAGTGCATGATTGGCAATGATGCAGCTTGTGTGCAGAAGATTTCATTGTCAGGCCTACAGAAAATGAGAATATTGATGCATTACAATGCCAATCCTGTCAGAAATGTGAAAAATGCACTGTGTGTAAGAAAGTAAAGATTTGCATGTAGATACCCAGCAATGTGACATTTCTTAAACTGCACACCAAAAATTTGGAGTACAAAGTGAGCCTGCCTTGCAGCCTCCTGTGAATACTTAATATACTATCATGTGCTACAGGTTGGATAATTGTAATAGAGATGGAAAATTGCAGATTGCATCACATCCACTCAATATTTTGTGAAATTTTTGCATATCTGAGTAGGGAATGGCACGGGTTACCCGCGGGTATTTGATGGGTTTTTAGTGTTAGCTATGTAGAGAAAAATTATAGCTTTCTAACGCAATTTTTTTCATGGAAAACGGTTGAGAAATGGCTGAGCTACACTTCTGTGAAGTTTGAGCCCATTGTGTGATGAACTGATGCCACAGCAAGATGATTTCCAAGCTGTGTTGACCAAATTCGGACACTTTCCCAATTTGGCATACCCGTGATCAATGTTGGGCCCATTGCGGCAACACCATCAAAGTTATAAGGTCCAAACTTGCAGAGGGCATAACTCAGCCATTTCTTAACGGATTTACATGAAAAAAATTGTAAAATTTTCAGAAAATTTTTCTCTATGAGGCTAATACTAAAAACCCGTCAAATACCCGCGGGTAACCCGTGCCATTCCCTATATCTGAGTAGCTATAGATCTCACAATTATGAATATGCAAAAAGCTTGTTGAAATGTGAAGTTGATCTCAAGCTAATGAGACATCAGTGGAAAGATTGGAGTTACCTCATCCTATATTTGTGAAAAACATTACCTTCCAACCCATAAATGCTCAACATTTTTACATATTTGAAATCTAGTATGCCCTGCTAGTCTTCTCCTTGATTTCTGTCACTTCCTGCATTGTCCCTCATCTGCAATTCACAGAACATCTTGCAGGCATGACAAATGCAATTAGATTCAGACTGAGTCTTAACTCCGCTCCCATCAACAAAACACAGTCGCGTCGCATCTCTCATCTTTGTTGATCAGCTTCGCCTAGCACATCCTGCTTCCTCCAGGCATTGGCCCACTTGCCATGGCACAGTGCTGAGTCATTGTAGCTAATGACGGCTTACCTGCCACCTATGTTTCTGCCTCCTAATGGTAACCTATATCCACCTTATAATAGTTATCCACCTGGTGACTGAGCTTGCCAATCATGTCATATAGATAGATTGTAGCATAGCAGCCTTGTAAACAGGATTGCATATTGTACTCTCTTTCCAGAGCTGAGCTGTGCTGAGCGGTGTTTGAAAATTGGTGTGATGCATCATGACTTAGCTTTTCCAACTCCCTGCATTGAGGGCATATAAAAGATCTGGAAGGTTATTGCACAGAAAAATAAGTTAGGCAAGTATTCCAGATGGCATAGCATCTGTAGACCAAATTTGGTGAGCAAGGAATAAGAAATGCTTACAGCAGCGAGGAAACATTATTGTGTAAAGGGAATTCAGCCAGAAGTTCCTCATTTTATATTATATTCAGTCCAAATTTCCTCGCGATTTTGGCATATTCGTACTCGTGAGATCTATAGCTACTCAAATATGCAAAAATTTTCGCAAAATATTGAGTGGATGTGATGCAATCCGCGATTTTCCATCTCTATTACAATTATGCAACCCATAGCACGTGATACTGTACTGAACCGACCAACTCTTCGGCCACGTGATCATTTTTTTTCACCGACAATTCCCCAAAATCATGATAAATCGAGAAAAAATTATTGCCGGGGTCAAAAAAAATCGGTGTGACGCGTGACCGAAGAGTTGGTCAGTTCAGTACAGTGGGGTGGCACAATCCCTAGTAATGCCGCAGATGCATCACAGCCATCACATCTCTTAAGCGAGTCACATTCCTGAGACAATGCCGATTTTGGCTCTTCAAAGACAGTAAGGGCTCTTCACAAGCGTAAATTGTATATAGGCATACTGTAAATTTACAAAATATATTTTCTGTGTAAAAAATGCGAAAATCTGTGATATCATGTAGGTAAAGGCTGAAAGAGCACTAAATGATGGTAATCTCGGTCTTTGATGTGGGTGTGGCTGTGTACTCATTTCGAGCGGCCTTGACTTGCGAGCTCAATTGCAGCGCAGTGCTTGCACCTACAAACAAATTTCAATACCAAACCTTGTTTTTGTATATCTCTAGAGTATTTTAGTAGTAAGTTCACATATTTACATGTCAGTTTCATTGTTGAATCAATGAAACAATTTACCCTCATTCTGGCCTTCCTGGAGAGTGTAACTCACCAATGAATTGTTTTGATGACTTGCAACAGTGAATAAAAATGGGTTACTTTTGAAAATAAAGAAGGCTACGAGATTAGAATTTTGAAGAATGGGCTGTAATGCTTGTAATCATGCTAATTTAGTATGCTAACCTTTCATTGAGAAAGAAAATAAAAATTCGGGTCTCATAGCGTTGTTTATAATTTAATTCTAAGCAACTTTCTCCAGCAAAACAAGTTCTGGATGATTGTGGTTGGGAAAATACGCCATAGAGCTTGCCTGATGGCTGATTTTAGCAGGGACTTTGAGCTTTGCGTGCATTTGGAGGAGTCTACAGGCTCAAATAAAAATTTTAGCCTTATAGGCCTTCAAATAAACTTACTATTAACAGATTATACTTTTTATTTCGTCGATAATCCTATGATGTAGAGTACAGGAGGGTTGTCTCAAGAAATTGACCCGTCACAGCCTGTGACCTGTCTGTGACAAGCCAAAACGGATATAGGGGATTGTGCCACCCCAAGTACAGTAGTATTAATGAGCGGACAGATTCCGCCGGACAACGTCGGCGAGTCGGCAATGTAAACCCCAGAGCGGAGATTTCAAGAAAACATCCAAATGGGTTGGGTTTGACGTGGGTCGTCAAGGTGGCGGAAACAATTGAAAGCCTGACGAAATGATGGATTCGGTCTCCGAAGGAAAATATTACTTTGACTTGTTATCCCGGGAATAAAAAGTGTTGGAGTCAAATTGTAATTGCAAGTTATCTCACTGCCTCCAGAGAGGCCATACATAACACTACCTGTGCAACAAAAACAGAGAAGTAGGCCGATGTATGTAATAATGTTTACATGATTGACTTTCAACAAACATCTGGGGTTATGTTGTATTCTCACGACCCAACAGGGGTTAATCGAGATCTAATTTTCCACGTGATCGCGTTTCTTTCACTCCGTTTGACGACTTGGGAATATTTAACGGGACTTGTCTCCTTCTCCGTCACCGCTATAATACGACGTTGTACAAGCGGAAAGTTTGGTGGTATCGGCCTTATTTTTACTGATCTGCTTGCGGCCAAGTATACGCTGTGCGAACTAGCTGAAGGCTGCAGATTCGCGTGGGGCTCCTAAAAAGGGGTCGGGCACGCCTGAATGCCCTGAGTGCTGATATCTGTTTTAGCTTTTCGCTAAAAATCGGACTGTTTAAATACGAAGTTTGGCTGAGAAATTGCTTCAAGGATGTTCTGAACAGTCATCTCTCTTAATTCTTCGTTTTCCTCCTCCAGAAACTACACGCTCCTTCTCCTCCCTCTTTCCCCCCAGTGTATTAATTAATTTCTTATAAGTATACCCATGTCGTCAGCGAGAAGACCAACACTCCCTGCGACAGCTGTTGCTGCGAGTCCTCTACCTTCTGACAGGATGCTCAAGTCAACCTACTCCGACCAGTCCCTCGAGGGCACCAAGCAAATCCGCACCGTCTCCCACAAGTCCTCTTACAAGTTGGAGCCCAAAAAGGATCTTCGGCGGGCTGCCAGCCAGAGTTCAGGCACTAACGATGTTCCGATCATCAATATCTCTCTTCAAAACAACGTTGTTTCTACGACCACCTCTGCTTCTGCTCTAGTCCCACTGACTTCTACCGACGCTGACGCCGCTCTCGCGGACGAGCTGGATTATATCACGGTTAATACGCCGGCCAACTCTAGTCCTAACGTTCCCGCCAGACCCGATAAGGCGTCCAGGATCCTGGGCATCAGACACCGCAAAAGTATGGAGCCCATACCCGCGTCTGCTCGCAATTCCATCGTGTCCACTCGTTCACTTCGCGAAGCGCCTCCCCTTGCTTCACATGTACCAACGTTGCCTCTAACATCTCTCTATGTGGTATCTGGTTTACCCAAGTCACCTCATACATGGACCCTCGCCGACCCAGATTCTGTCTTGGGATTACACCACAGCGAAAGCGCTGTCAATCGCTGGTGGAGGCCCGAAGTTCTCGGAAGCACCGTTAGTCCCGGTGCTGGTGGAGGAAAAAAGAAGAAACGCGGAAAAAGTGACGAGGTGTTAAAGGGAGCGGGAGCCCTAAGCAAGCAGGAGGTCGGAAAAATGCTATCCAAGGCTCTCAAAGTATGTTTCATGCTTTTTTTTTGGTCTATATTTGCGATGATCTTCTGACCAGTGACCTTTCTTTATGTTGGACCCGAAATAGCTTTCCTTTACTCGTGAGGTCGAGGTCATCGCATCAACTCTTCAACCAGCGTCTACAATTCACACATTCACTTTCAATCTTCCTGCACCTAATACTCCTCTTGCCCCAACGCCTTCTGGTGATCTTCTTCGCGCTTCTGTTCTTTCCAATGGGGATAATCGTTCTTCCGCTGCTACTTTTGCATACCCTTACAGCGATGACCCTTTTGCCCGACCATCTTCAGCCTATCTCGGGCCCCCAAGCCTGTTAGGGCATGGTTCGCATGGCGCTCCTACTGGTGTCTCGTCAGTCAACTCAGGTGATATTAATCCGTCGCTGGAGCAACACTATTATGTACTATGGTGTTTGTCTGACAGTCTGGTCGCATGCGGATGCCGAACGCAGCAGTGCTATTCGGCGTACCCTCGAAGCTGGGAGGTCTCGGAAAGAATCTGCTCAATCGGCCGTTACAGCTCGTTTGAAGAGTCTAAGAGCAGATATCTCGGGATCTACCAGTGACACCCAGGATCCTACGACACAAGCTCGTCGTAACGCTAAGAAAAGCTCTCGAGGTCCTTGGGCTGACGCGGAAACTGATGGTGAAACTGAAGCCGAAGGGGCAATGAGCGAGAGCGACTTCGAAATTGCCAGCACAATTGGTCACGGTCCAGGTGAAAGTACGCTCTTCCTACCTGGTGACACTGTCTTCTGGCTTCCTTATGCCCTCAGTGAGTCTTCCAATAATATTATTTTCAAGCCTATCTAATTTGCTTGGGTAGCCCTTGTTTCCCGCCATCCGGTGTATGACCTTATGAGAGATTATCTTACTCTTTCTTGGGCGCGATTTTCTAAGGATGTTCAATCTCATACTCTCCAGATTTCCAAAATCCTTGCACATCCGGCGCCTCGTGCGGGAGACCTTATCAAGCTCGATGCCAGTCCTAAAAATGATGGGGGTGAGTCTAGTCTGGAGGTCATTGCTCGCTTCCCTGGTGGTCTCGACTTCGGCCGTGGTTTGGTGGATATCAACTTCACCATGTGGCCTCTCTTTAAGTGCTTGAATATCGATAACATTCTCTCAATTTGCGAGGTATGCAGATCTGCGGCTCCGGTCATTAAATCATGTTATAACATTGTTTGCCTAGATCGCCCTTGCTCCAACTGGAA
>JADNYJ010000730.1:0-14931 GCA_015501075.1 Gymnopilus junonius | reverse complement strand
GTACTTTATTTACAAAAAAAAACAATAACCACTATACTCGGTGGTGTTCCTTATTTCGAACCGGTTTGAACTGGATGAAAGAACCTTGACGCGTCTCACATCACTTCCACAATATCTGCTACGGAATGTTACATCGTGTATCATTCTCGTGGAGTCCCTTTCTTTTGAGGTTCGGTCGCTCCCGCTTTTCAACCCTTCGAAATCTTGCAAAATATGAAGTCCTCAAGACCTGCACCTCAAAGCGATGGATGTACAATGATGACCTCCGTGAGCGTATATTTAAATTTGTAATATTCAATTCATATAAAAGTTATTAGAAATGGGTTTTAGGAAGCTGAATTTTGATGTCGACGCCCTGGGTAACGTTGCTGCGAGAGCCTCTGGTGTGTCTCAATGGACAGACATGAGACTTATCGCGGAAGGTCTGGCTTTCACGGTCATAGTCATTTATTGGTTTCTAATCCATAATGTATCTAGGACAATTCAATCGCATCCTAGGTATCACCTTGGATAATGGAAAAGAGGTTGTAGCACGCATGCCCTTCTCCAATGCGGGCCCACCTCGTCTCACGACATCCAGCGAAGTAGCCACGATGGACTTCCTTCGTACTCTACTTGATGCACCTGTTCCAAAGGTCCTCGCCTGGAACGCCTCTTCCGATAGTGACGTCGGGACTGAATATATTATTATGGAGAAATGTCCCGGAGAAACACTGCCTTTGGATAAGCCAGTGCCAGGTTCCACCATTATCGCTGCACAAACCTTAATGGACCTCCTTGCCGGCATCCCGTTTTCTCAGTACGGGAGCATTTATTACAAAGAAGATGTTGATGCTGCATTGAAAGAGAGGCCACTCTATGCTGACCCTAACATACTTGACGAATGTTCCAAAAGGTTCCGCATTGGCCCAAGTGCTGAGCGACGCTTTTATCGAGGCGGGAGAGCCAAGTTGAACATCGACCGCGGACCTTGTACGACAATTTACTGATAACATTAGTGCTTGCCCTAATCATTGCTTCAGGGATTGACCCACTGTCATACGTCAAAGCTGTTGCCAACTGTGAAATCGAATGGATCAAGGCTTTCGCCGGAAAAAATCAAACTGCTTCTTCGCATGACCCAGCTGATCATATCTCTGTTTTGAAAGACTGGCTTCACCAGGCTCCAGCCGTCGTTCCAGAGCCTCAATACTGTGTTCCAACGCTATCTCATCCAGACATGGAACCTTCCGACATATTCTACCAACGAGAAGGTTCTGATGATGAAATATTCTATAACATAACAATTGCTGGTTGGCAGGGCGCTTCTGTTCTCCCGCTTTTTGAAACGCACGTACCTCACTTCGTATCTACGAAGAACAACTACGAGAAGATGCCTGAAAAACTTGTCAAACAAGTTGGTTTGGAAACAGAAGACCCTTCTGAAGAGCATTTCGTTAATCTGTCACAGTATGCCCTGGTCGAGGGGCTAGCGGAGAACGCGAAGGCACAGACTACAATCGATCTTTACACGATCTTGAAGGAACCTCGTTTCCAGCAACTTCGTCAGACGATATGGTACTCCTCAAATGTGTGGCCCGACAATCTTCACCGCTTTGAAAAATGTCTGATAGACTTGGCCCGTGGATACGGCGATAGCATTCCAGCCAGTGAAGATCATCCAATGTCTCCACTACAGTATTCGACAGAGGAGGTTGAAAAGAACCAAAAGGACGTCGCTAATTTCTTTATGGAACAGTTTTCTTTCCAACGACTTCAGGATTTATTAAAGTCACGCGACATTCTCGTTGGTGACGATGGAGCTGTAGCTGCCAGGGATTATGACAAGGCGAAAATTGCGGCCGACGAGATATATAAATGGTTACTGGAAGCGTTCAATGGCGATGAGGCGAATGCGGCTATCAGTCAAAGATGGCCTTTCCGTGAAGGCAAATTCGATCGTAATCTGCAACTATGTAAATGAATTTTGCAGGTTCATCACGACATGTGTATCCTGTGATCTATGTATCAACTATCGTTACAAGCTTGGTGAGGTTTGAGGGCCTCACGAATTGTACGCTAGGGCAAAGTCTTTGAACCAGACGTATTGGTCCTTGGGTGTCGCGTACTTCTCATCGTGACCTCCGAAGAACGTGCTGATTCCATTTTGTGGACATTCAGATCATCTTAAATTGATTATTCGAATAACATACCTAAAGAATATTCCAGCGAACTTAACCTCTGCCACCTTTATAGATTCTGTCCCGGATGTGCTGCCATCCTCCAACGTCGCCGCAACATTTGTTTGTTCCGGATGGTTTGGAGTTGGTTGAGGAAGGACGGCATCTACCATCATGAAGCTCCCCTCATCATCATTGTCCGTATCCTGCGTCGAAGTGGGCCCAGGCCTGTAAAAACTGATGATGGCTTCCTCTGCCACGCTCCGCAAAAGAGGACGACCAAGAATCCCTCCTAAAATTGGTCCAAGAAGACCACCATCATCTGTTGAACTTGGTGGATCTGCGTGTTTCTTTGTCGACGTCTTAGTCGGAATATGATTCGTCTTTCTGTGCTTGCTATCTTCTTTATCGGCCGTTAAATCTTCGCGATAAAAAACGTCTTCTCTATAAATCGCTCTTTCGCCATCCACATCTAGTGCGAAAGTCCCATCCTGCTCTCCTGGAGTATTGAGGTAAACTGTTTGTTTGACCGTTGTCCACGCACCAGCTTTCCAGCTGAATGCACCACGCCCTATTGATAACCCATAGGCTGCATCACAAACAGATGCTGGATCGGAACAGAGTTTGTCTGTCTGTTTGTCTTTGGGCGCATACTGTCACTGACTGAGCCGTTGGACGTTAAATACAGATGAAAGAGGACGTACAAGATAAAGTTCCCCAGCTCCTCCCTTTCTCCACATGAGTCGCGTACTGAAGCAATCCAATGCTGCATTCCCGCCTGAGCACCCTTCGTGACCTCCATACAATCCAGGCAACTTTCCGGCCAAGACCCAGTCAAAGTCGAAGGGAAAGAAGACACTATATTCAAGCGTAACGTTGCGAGCGTCCGAGATATCGATAGGAGACGCGTAAAATTCTGCTCCTCCTTGAGGTTTCTGAGCTGGATTGATGGAATTTTCCGGGTAGAGAATTTGCATCATAGCACCTGTAGGATGGAAATCTGCGCTTGAGGATCTGGATGAATCTGAATCCTCCGGGCTTGTAATGGCTTCAGCTGGGATAGCCGTGACGATCTTCATGTTCTGCACACCCCCATCAAATTTTAATACATTGAAGGAGGTTAGGTCCTTCATGTCCGATGGAGCAGCCCATGATGCTTTGGCGGAACCTTGACCTTTATCTGGTGGCGTAGAGGGTGTGGAAGGCAACGATGTGGGAGTGGGGCTTGCCGTGATGGTAATAAGTTTTGTTATAGTCGTGGGCGCAGCGGACAGTATTATCGTAGTGGGCTCCTCTTTGGTTACAGTCAGCGTCACCACGAAGGGTTCTGAGCTGAGTTCTGAGGTAAAGGAATGTGTAAGAGAAAAGGAGAAAGGGTATGGTTCGTCTTGCGGGGTGATATCTGATTGTTCTGCAAAAAAGATTGGTGTCGATGGCGGTAGAAGAAGAAAGCTTTCAAAATTAGCGTAAGGCACCGTGTCCTGTGCAGATACATTCAACGCAGTCGAGCTCCTTTCTGAGGGAAATGCGGATATCAACCAATGGTCTTGAAGAGTATTAATGATCGGGGCTGCCGAGGTCCAGTGAAGATCGGAAGCAAGAAACGCGCAAAAGAAAGCGAATAGGGCCATTCAAACAGGCTAGACGCTAAGGATATACCTACTCGATATTAGTACAATGAAAGAACAAAACGAGAAAACCATTAATTGACGTTGAGTTCACCATGAGACGTCTGTCGAAATTGGCTTCAGTCCTAAACGCAATGTACCCTGTTTCTATAGAATTACAGTGGCGATCAAGTGAAAATCAATTCGAAAGTCGTCATTCTGGTTACAGTACTACAAGGTGAAAGAGTTAACCTAGTTCGGAGAAATTCTGCTGAAGGAGAAGAACAGAGAAGGACGCGAGGTTGGCTGGATGCACTATCCCCTTATGCACAATGAGAGCAGCAGCTATCTTTATCTGCATCATCGATGCTGTCTCGTTTTTCCTGAGATAGATCAACTGGCTTCTCAGTTCCGCGAGTGAGAACCGCACCAATTACAGAGATCTCATTGCAGTGCTTGTCATCCACGCTTCCCGAGATCTAGATATATATGTTATCGCCAATCGCCAGGTGAGAAGAGATCCATGAATCGGATTGGATACCAAATGGCGATCAATTCCACACGTACCTTCGTGTCGGGGGCCAAGACGTCATCTGATGGGGCGCCACAACTTCCTTTCTCGGAATTCGAACAGCAATCACACTTTTCGTCGACTGTGGACCCTAACTCCGGATCGCTTTTAGGCTTGGGCTCCTCCACTCGGCAGTCGTCGCAACAGCCGCCTGTAAAATCTTTGTTGCGCGCCCAACGAACCATTTTATACCCCTCCCACCCAAAGAGGATACTTAAAACCATTGAAGTAGCACCATCAAGCCACCAACCCCCGCGCCATACCCTATATATCAAACTTCCAACGAAGAGGACGAAGGTTAGCTGAATGCAGCTCAAAGAACATATAGCCTCTCCTCTCATCGTGCTGCTGTCAAGAGCCGTGGCGAGATATCGCTTTGGGAGCCATATGAACACCATGATGACGAGTGCCGAGGCTGAGATGATGAGTGATGCATTGGAAGTATCTGGTTCTTCACGCAGGACTAGAATGGCTATAGAGCTCGCTACCGTGCTCATGGCCAGTGCTATAAGCAATGAACCAATGCCCAAAGTCGCCCATCTTTCGAACCTTTATCAAAGGCTTCAGAGTTTGTGTTGTGATATCGAACTGGCTGATCACTTACCTCAAGTCATTCTCGTGGAGATTGGCTCTTTTTTCTTCCCCAGGTTTGGCAATATTTCGAAACCTCCAGACAACTAAGATAGCCGAGATAACCTCGATTGCTGACTGGATTCCGTAGAAAATAAGAGAGCGCGACTTGGATTCTGCACCGAATCCGATGGATAAACCGCCTTCGATTCCATTGTAGATGACGCTAATGACGCTCATGACGATAGCATACTGTTGAAGACGACGATAAGAAGGCATTGTGGCCACGAAGTCAATGGGAATCTTCAGCAGCCAGGGTTTATGAGGTGAGGCATTTGTTAGCATATGTTTGTTAACTTCGTGGCCCTGAGTTCTTTTAGCCCACCAATAGATTTAGGTTATTCTGGAAGATAAGGTCGGGCTGGACGTCGGTGTCTGTCATGTAAAGCTTGATCAGGGAGATATAGCACGAGACCAGAAACGAGGGCCCGTGATATCCTAATGGCAAGATTTTCACGGTGCAGCAGGCGCAAAAGAAATAAACAGCCCTCAGGAAAGTATTAAATTCAGCAACGCACACCGAGCCCCCGATTCGAAAATTGACCCACTGCAGTCAATACCAAAAGTGGAGTTGAAGCTGAAGTTGCTAAACTCCTCGACGCTATTCAGAAGACTTTGCCGGAGCTCAAAACTTTCCATGCAGGGAATTTTCGAAGTCGAGGACGTAGAACAGGCATGTACATACCGTTCGGCGATAAGGTGTGGTGGCAACTAGAATTACCAAATAATTACTTCACATCGCGAGTCTTAGATGAAATTCCGAGTCGGAGGACATCAAATCAAAAATTTCCAGAGCAAACAAAAGATTTAGGAGAAGCTGTTTTCATGCCTTTTTCTGCGCGATGGGGACGGGAATAAGAATCAAAATTGGTGTTAGCTGAGTCAGCCACGCTTAGTGTCGGTCTATCAGCATGAAATCGGCAATCATTTGCCCACGTCATTCCTGCCCAAAATGTTGCGAGATAGCTTGCTTCCCAACACCAAGTTATCAGCTGAAGGTTTTCTTGTCGCAGAGGGCCAATATTTATCATGTCGACCTCACCTTCTGCTCCACGGATTCCACTTGAACTTCAGAAAGTCGTCGAATCGGAGATCAAGTGAGTAAACAAGTCAGAAAAGCTCAGCCTGTTCTTTAATCAGTGGACGATAGGGAATGGCATTTCCGTGAGTGCAACCTCCAGAAGAGATTCTTTTGAGCATCCTTCATATCCAGAATACGTATAGATATATATTTCCACCAGAACAATTCAGATGAACATTCCGCTGCTCTCAAATTACGGGACTCTGTCCTTCGTTTGAGGCGAGATGGTGCATTTGTCGCGGTGCCTCTTTTTCGAGTAAACACAGCACCTATTGGGCCCCATCCTGTTGGTAAGGCTAAATTACTCTCGAGTCAGTTACACTTATCGGAACATATCATTTCACCCGAATAGGCTCTTACGAGATCTGGGTCCCTCAAGAGACCTTTTCTTCGGTCTTTTCCTACCTCTGCATGAATCGCGGGAATTTAAGGTACGACGCCTTCAGTCATCCTTTTTTTCTTTGTGATGTAACACCTAGTTTTTTCAATACAGCATTCTTGTACACCCGTTGACCAGAGAACAGGTGAGAACCCTTCAAGGTCATTTATTGTGCTTGGATTGATGTAATACACCCATGGTATTCCAGCGAAAGTCTGCCACACATCTCCGAAAAATCCCTTGATAGCATTAACCAAAGTTTGTGAATAGGGACCATGAAACCCGCGTCGCCTGGATCGGACCTTCTTTCCCACTTGATCTGTCAACTCTACCTTTCAGAAGTGCCGAGATACCTCTTCAGTATCCCAGCCTGAGTAAGTTTTTTTTTAAATTAGGAACTGATCATTCCTTGATAGTTTTGTGTGTGTAGGGCTTGGCTATTCAGCTAAACCTCAGCTCAGCCTAGAGATGCGTCTCAAACTAGGTGAAAATGTAGAGCACCTTCTCGCTTCAGAGAAAGAAGCTGCTCGTGCGCCTCCCAGAGACTAACCAACATTATTGGGAGATGGTTTCAAGATGGAAGAATTGAACTATCACATAATTGTGATACCTCCGAAGTCTTTCAATGGTGAAAAACATGTAAAAGGTGTAAAATGGTAATGGTTTCGAATAATGTGTACGAATATTGCTTTCATTAAGAAGAAACATGACAACTGTACTAATAAGAGTCCACTATTACTTGAATCTGTGATGTACCGTAAAGTGGTAAGGGTCATAATAATTCGTGATAAAGTCCGAAAAGCATAGTCTGGCGTATTCGTTCGTTAGAAATTTGTGAAAGATTCTTTTAGCAGTGCCAGGTAGACTGGAAAATGGTCTGTGAGCAAAGTTATCGATAGAAAAAAACTAGTGAAGGCTCACGTCAGGTGTACCAGGAGCGGAGGTACTCTGGTATGCAGGCAGTCCTACACAATCAGCAAGTGTAACGAGCCTGTACCCGGCCGCTTGCAGCTTTTGAATAGCAAAAGGTAACACTTGGTGTACAGTAGTTTCTGTATGAACGGACTGGGATTAGTGATCTGGCTTCGGCGCCAATAGATGTAAAATTACCAATGGTTTCGTGGTTGAGAGCTAGAAGGTTCTGTGGGTGCCTTGCGATCGTGCTGGTATAAAGGTTTTCAGAGGTTTGTACGGAAGCTCCGAGAGAATCTTGAGAACTACCAGATGTCGTGTCAGCCAATAATCCAAATATGCACCGGAAGAAATGATTTAATAACGTACTCGAAGTCCCAGGTTGCCACGGATTGGCCACGGATTGCTGAGGCTTGTAGAACCAAATCGTTATAATTTCCGTAGGCTAACAGAAGAGGATAAGCAGAACTGTTAGAGAAAATAAAAAAGGCACTCACGAGGTCGCATGAAAGCCGGATAGACGCCCACTATCCTCGACAAAGCCACTATATACACGGGGATACGTGAGCTCCATATGGCTCAGGGAGGTGCCTACTACTCACGCTCAACACGCCACATCTCATCATGAACTGTTTGCGGACATGAGTCAAATGTCATTCTCTAGCCAAAGTGAACCTTACTTTGATCCCAGGTAAGAGTAGTAAGGTCTTTATGTGCCCATGTGTGCGAACCAAGCATATGCCCGTGGTCATGCACATATTTGAGACGATTCATTTCGTCGGTATTGTAAATGCATTCGTCTAGGAGAAGCTTTATAAGAATATAAAGGTTCTGGAACGGCAATAATCGCACAATTGTTTCCATCTATCAAAACATCTAACGTCAGCAAACAACTAGGAAATACTATAGACGTCCATGACTCACTAACGAAGAATGTACCCTTCGCGCCGGCAGCATCTAGGGCCTTGACGACATCATACCTCGAGTTTCTGTTAGAGCCATGTGTTATATAGAGACGTGGCGGCCTTACTCGTAGACCCAGGGACCATCATCCTAGATGAAGGCAAGACATCTCAGTGAGACGAGAGAAAGGATGACGAGAGCAACATACGAAAGTGAGAGCAACAGTATTGGGAACAGTGCAGCTCGTATAGACTCTGGCGAGTTGCCTTCGCTCAAGAGCCTCGATGGGGTCGAATGGGGTCGGGACGGCAGTAGCTCCCAAGAACGCGATAAAGAGCGCGCTGAAAGTTGCTAGCGATAACATTGTCTTGTTTTCACAAGGAGGAATAGTATTGGGGGAGGGGGGGATTACAGATAATTGGTAAAGCAAAAATTTGCAAAGAGAGGTCGGCAGAACCAAAAGCTCTTTATACTACATATTTGACATTTTCTTGGAAGGCTGCAGGGAACTCGGTCGTGGTCGGTTGTTCGGATCCAGAATGAACATCATGACGCCAAGACTATGATGCGCAATTTTGACTGGCCGTATGTAATCTAGAAGTCGGATAGTGCCTTGAAATTGGAGGAATTTGAACTAGTCGTCCCTGACATTTTGGCCACAGGCGAGATGAATACAAAGCTTCAAGAGTTCCATAGACTAAAGTCTTCGGACCAAGAGTGTCTTGGAACGGTCAGGATTGACCAGTCGTCTCGAGAACTAAGAGCTGTGGTTTTGATCATGGTCCAGGACTAATGAGAGGTCCTGACTTAAACCAGACTTACATACCGTTTCTATTTTTAGACGGCCAAGAACAACGGCTCACGCGCGCACGTCCATTGGCTATACTAACCGAAGATCTTAGTCGGGCTACAAACAGTCTTTGAGGCTTCTATGGTGTCTTCAGAGGGAATTATTCCTCAAAATGCTTTGCGAAATACCACTGTATCCTTTTCTTTTTGGATCGCGATGGATTACAGCGGATCGCTAAAGCCAGACGGGATTTGCAAGAAAGTTAACCCGTTCCTACCCATCCGCGCCAGTCGGTGGCTCGGGTCGACATGAGGGGGTAATATGTATAACTGACCTGCCGACTTTGCAATGAGCACCTTTGACATTAGGCAAGAGGAGGCAGGAGGACCGAGAACACTCAATACGACAAAATCCATCAATCAGTACCTGGACTCACGGTCCAGTGCAATTGGACTGGGTGACCGATAAAAATCTCGACAACGTAATCCCTCCCCACATTCCAAAACCTTGGCGCCTGTCAAGCGCGGAGGATATTGCCGGGTTAACGCTCGAACAGGCTTTTGCGGGGAATATAAGCCGAAGCCTAGGTCGAGATTCAGAAGAAGGAAAGAGTTCCCAGGCGTCAAACAAGCTAAAAGTCGATTCTTGTTTCTTCTAGACAACTGAGAATGGCCTAATCCTCATAGTAAATAATTGTCGGTTCAGAACTGACTGAAATGTTAGTCTTACCATTAGCAGCCCGAGCCGCAGAAAAAAGCACTGCTTTGATTCAACGACTCGTCATGAGAGGCTTCATTTACAATACAATTCAATCCCACAAAATCGAGACACCCCCCCCATGGACCGGAATTCTGGAAAACCATCCGAGGTCGTCGGTGACCAGGCGCACAAGCGCACAGCTGACTGACCAACGCCTTTGAAGGGGATAATTAATATGAAAACTAGATACCAAGAAATTCTTGAGTTCAAGAAAACTAGAAACTATACCCAGATGCATTCTGGACAGAACAGATTATCCCCGCACCTAGAGTCTTGGTGCCCGACAGGCTCGGCTGTTCATTTGTCTCGAAAGAAAAGGACGGGCGACTAAACACCCAAACTAATGAATCAAAGCCCATTATATACAGATTTTGAGAACCATGTGGATGATAATAAAGCTCTATTTGTGTCGTATTAATCGATAACGGGGCCGCAAATTAAAGGATACAAATACAAATTAAGTTGGACGAAAACGTTATCCAGGCAGACAAGAAAGCGTGAAATCCTCGCCTAGGGATCAGAGTTTTCATGCCGGGCCTCAATATCGTCTTTCTCTTCAGATGAAAAGGCGCCCTCGCTATACATACTTGTGCGGCCGAGTTCGACAGTCACTGTAGCGGAGGAGACGTGCGTAGCATGGTCATGGTCGCGGTCGCGGTCGATGAAGTAAAGATGGGTCGGCAATTCGTTGGTGTGGATAGGATTCACAGTATCTCTCAGAGCAATGATAACATATAAGAACGTCGGCGTTATTCCCTAATAAATAGTAGCCCGAGTCAGTGATTTGAAAGAAAAAGACCAAGGAAAACTGTGACATGACGCACATAGACCATAGCACAAGGCGAGCTATCCACATCAAACGGGGTTTCCGAGACAGAAATTGACAAGATAAAGGGTTTGGAAAAAGAATAGCACGGCTCCTGATTCGACGAGGGCCGTAATAATGCGCCCAAAATGCACGCGAGTGACATGACCCGGTGTATCGCTCACTGAGTTATAGAGGAGCCACACTCTCGCTATGAGAAGGCTGGTGAGGATAAAGTTGACAGACATTGAGAGGGCAAATGATGCCATCCAGAAGGATGTCCACCAAGGGGACATGGGCAGAGCTTGTTTGCGAGCAGATTTACTTGACAGACCTGCGAAAACGGCGAAGCCTGTAGCTATAGTATGTTCAAGTCGAAAAAAATTAGTCCTAGGAACATTCTAAGAGAGAGACACAAACCGAAGGATGCAAAAGCCAATATAGAGGGGACAACTGTTAAAAGAGGCCTGCCTTTCCACATAATCCAGCACCGGTAGATCTAAATAGCAATTGGAAAGTTTTTGGTTGCATGAATTCAAAGCCCCCCAAAAAAGAAGACCAGGACTTTACCAAAATGCATTCACACATCAGATCAATCAAAGTGTACAGTCCCATCCCAACGACGTTGAAGTTATATCTAATCGTAGGGTTATCTTTTGGAAACTGATAAAACGATAAGATATAACAGGTAGCCACATCAATCTGTGCCCACAAGGATTAAAAACAAACCAAATGGACTAACCAGGACCAAGAACTGTACGGCAACATCAATACCCTCAGAGATGGTACACATGCCAAAGAGAACAGCGAGGGGAACAGCGAGGACGCGAGTTTCTTGTGTCCGTCTCCGACGAAGCAGATATAGATACAAGACGAACACCACACAGTAAAATCCCTGGATGATTAATAATATGCATATGAATAAGTAAGTAGATCATTTTTTAATCCACCCGAGAGTATGACGAATTGCACAGACCAAATGAGCCCGATTTTATGAGAGATCCAAAGAACGCATTATGCGCATGTTTCTCTGACTGTAGAGTACCGCTATCATCAACTTGCATGGCTGGGGGGCACTGTAGGAGTATGATCTACACCGAGGCAGTCTTGGATTCAGACTTTCAACCTGAGGCCCCGTTTATAAGTACTACACAACTTCGATTTACTATTTATATTGCAAAGAAGACATACGAAAGGCAAGGGCTGACAAAATGCCCTTACGGCACCCACTCGTAGTGGGGAAAGCGCCTCATTTTTAAGCGATTGTGGTGTTTTTGCTTTGAAATCTCCGGTTATATGGGGGAGTTGCAGTCCTAGGAAAGCCAAGTTGACTCAGAGTCAAGTTTCAACGTTTCGAATTCGATAGTTCGGGCGAAGGGCTTCAGCATCACGTGTAGGATTGCGGACCGATTTCAATTTTGGCATCGTTGCTGACAGAATGACGGGCTCGCTCAGCGCACTCCGGACGAACTAGAAGGGAAAAAGAAGCAAGAAGAAGCAAATCTTGGTTTGGTGTCTTTTTTCCTGTGACCGGGACCAATTCTAAAGCCACCAACAAACTCGGAAAAAGATCAAGACAAGGTCCAACCCACCGACCACCAGAAAGTGAAATACTTGATAGTGCTTGTATGTATGTATGTAGATATTGCTTTACATTGAGGAATGACTGCTGAGAGGGAAGAATATGTAATAAACAAAAAAAAAGTTCTTCTGCTTTTCCCTCCGTCCTTCCCTTTCTTCCTTTTCTTTTCTTTCTCACCTGGTTTCTACGCCTTGAAAGTGAAACGTTGAATAACTTCTACAGGTACAATACTGCCACTCCGAACTGTATCACTCCTCCATCACATGCGGCGCAAACTCTTCGTCTCGGATTTTGAGTCCATTCGTACTACAATACATTAGAATATAAATAAATCAAAAAGAGAGAGAAAAAAGACACCACTTACATAATCTCAACACCCGACGTCTCAGCCCACTCTCCAAAGAGCAGACTGATGCTCTCGCCGTTGTGTGTGCGGCGGATGCTCTCAGCAATAGTGGGGCTGACGTCGATCGTCACCAACTTTTTGCATGATTTTTGGTGTTCTTTTTGAGGGATGGTGTTGGTGACCTGATGAGAGAAGAAACCAATAAAGATGAGCGTTGTCGTCCTCCAGTGACATGTGGACAGAGAGAGCGCACGTACCACCAGTCTGTTCATGGGGAGATCATCCAATTGGGAGTTGTCTCCCGAAAGAAGCCCTGAACCGAAAGGGAAGCAGTCAATGACGTCATCGCTCGTAAATAAATATGTTCACGTCGAAACTAACCATGCGAAATCAGAGCAATGATGGACTTGGCGCCCTTTTCATGGAGAGTCTTCACAGCTAGTGCCAGTGTATTCCCCGTATCGATCATATCATCGAGGAGAATAGCGACCTACCAAAAAAAATATCGGAGACAGTGAGAAAAACGGTAAAATACATGCGAAGGAGGTAAACGGTGTATTCTCACCTTGTCTTTCACATCTCCCACCAGGATCTCCATGCGCTCAGGGGCGGAGAGCGACCTGCCCTCCCGCTTCCTATGGATGATGGCGAACTCGATCCCAAGTTTATCCGCCATCGCAGTCACTCTTTATAGAAAAAAAAAATAGGACAAGAGAAAAAAAAGTACATAAGTATAATCCACAAGCTCCGCAAGCGGAGTAGAGTGAGAGGGAGCAGCGAAGGAGGAGGAAGAGGAAGAGGGAGTAGGAGAGGTAGGAACAGCACACAAGGGGGTATAGGGCATTGACGCACCGTTTAGCACCGCCAGCATCCGGACTGACGATGATCCCATTCTCCCATCCCGGATATGGCGCTTCACATACCCAATCATCAGCGGCTCCGACCATAGATTATCCACCGGGATATCGAAGAAGCCCTGAATCTGGCTCGCATGGAGGTCCATGGTGATAACATGGTCGGCCCCGCGACCGTCAACATATTCGCCACCAACTTGGCCGTAATCGGCGCGCGGCTCTTTTCCTTCTTGTCGTTCCTCGCATACGGGAAGCAGGGGATGACAGCGGTGATCCGCCTGGCCGAAGCGGTCTTGCACGCGGAGATGAGGATGAGGAGCTCCATAAAGTTGTCGTTGACGTCGCGCAGCCGGACTGGATGATGAACACGTCCTCGTCCCGCACGGACTCGGAGATCTTGACGTTGGTTTCGCCGTTGGAGAACTTTTTGACGGTGACGGGGACGAGGGGGACATTGAGCCTGTATGAGAAAGAAGGGGGGAAGAGGGGGAAGGGAAGTGGGAGGGAGAGGGGCAAAGGGAAGGGGTGGTGACATGAATCACTGAAATTCCTAATGCGCCATGAGCGCAACTCATGGAGAAGCAGCTCACCGCTCGGCCACTGCTTGGGCGAGCTCGGGTGGCTATTCCCTGCAAAGAGTCAGACGAGCGACACAAAGGCAAGACAGCGATGAGACAGACCAGCTAGGATTCGGATACCGTTGTTGTGATACATAATGGATTGACAGCGAAGGAGAATAAAAAAGGAGGAAATATATAAACTACTGCGATTGCATCAAGGAGAGGAAAAAGGTTGGTGAACCGAAACAAAGAAGAAAAACAGAAAAAGCGGGAGATGCGCCAGAGACAAAAATTATCACAGAATCACATTTGTTTGCTTTCCCCAAATAAGCGTCACAGCCACCGGAATGCCTGTGCCGGACCTCCCAGCGCCTCGTCCATTCCGTAACCTTTCTCTATTGGTCGCCTGGTGTGAACATGTGCGAACGTTGCTCGTTGCCGCTGAGCACAACGCCAATGAGAGATGGTCATGTTGATGAAACGGTCAATCAAAAAGATGGCTATGCAATTAGTCTCGGCCAGTCGAGGGTGTTACTATTTGTGAATAGTATCTAGTCTACTTAGAAATATCTATATGGATGACATTAATGAGGGACGTAGTAGATAAGCATGCAAAAAAGAACATAGTCAAAGGATGTAAAGTACAGCAGATAAGAAACACTGCAGGCGACAGGGAAGATGGAAGGAAAGAAAACCCCGTGCCGAGGAAATGAATCCAAAAGACCCACTTGCACCGTTACTCAATGACTGCTCGCTGCCACACAGGGACCCGAATCGTAATATTCTCAACAACGTGTTCAGTATCGGCGTACCCCAAAATCTGGGGCAAAAAGAACTAGGAAAAGAGGTAACAAACCCGATATCAGAATTCCAGAAAACAGGCCATGAAAAAAAAAATAATGCACCTATTCAACCCCTTCACCGCCATAATCTGCGCTGAATTATAATTCGCCAACCCCGCCCAACTTCCACGACATCATCGTCCGAAAACCC
>JADNYJ010000073.1:0-186466 GCA_015501075.1 Gymnopilus junonius | reverse complement strand
AAGCGTGCTAAATAAGGAAAGCACTGCTAAAAATACCTGCACCAGACATGGAATTAACCCCTTAAGGGCAATTTGTCCAGACAGTGACAGATGTCCGGGCCCACATGACAAGGCCCTATACAATATTGTGCATGGTAGCAAACAATTGTGGGAGAGCATTCTGTCTAACGACGAACAGCTGTGGTTGATGTTCTGCCTAACGGTGAACTATCTTCCCAGGTAGAAGTAAGCTACAGACCGATGCTAAGCAGGTTCTGCACAATGGCTGACTGCTGGACAGGTTCTGCCCTAAGGCAAACTCAATGTCAAGCAGGTTCTGCCAATGGCGAACAGCATGCTTTGCTATTGGGGCCCATAACCTATTGAGCAGCAAGTGGTACATACAGTGAGCAACCACTGTATGCATGATGTGCTCTGCATAGTATCAATGTAGCTACTAGCTTACCTGGGTTGTGAGAGTAGGGAATAGCACGGCTACGGCTATACCCGCGTGGTTTACGGATAGGGTACATCAACGGGTAGGCTACAGTATCTATTTTCGGCTACCCATCATGGGTTTGCCGGGGTGCCGGCTGCCAGGGAGTCTCCAAAGAGACAAATCTTATTTTTTTTTCTGATGTACAGAATACCTACGCGCTGTACCTCTACCTCCCTCCCCCTACACATGGGCAAAGAAACCCAGGCAGATGGCGGCTCCGAAAAGGGCAGCCAAAAGTCTGGAAAGTCCATTGCTCAAAAGGCAACTGCTACACTCTCTAAAATTAAATGTAAGGCTGTCAACATTCTTACCAGCCCCATCAGCAAGAAGAAGAAGACAACGAAAGGAAGCGAATGTGTACCTGACAAGTCCAATGCTATTTCCGTCAACTCATCTTCTGGTTCATTGACATCTGGCAGTGGCATGGCTGAGGATGTGGCTGAGGATGAGGAAAACTTGGGTGAGTTCAGATCATTGAGTATTGATAAAAGACTTACAACGAGTCACAGAAACCTCGAAGAAAAAGTGGACATCCCCAATCTACGCCTTCTATGAACCAGTACCTGGCCCTACATACAACAATAAACGCCGTTGCCATGAGTTCAAATGCTTGGGAAGATCGTGTAAATATACTGCACGTTGTTACCTTGACACAAAGGATAAGTCTTCGACTGGCAACCTTATTACTCACGTCAAGTCTTGCTGGGGCGAGCCCACTTGGGAGGCAGCCAAGCTTCTGAACAATGCAGATGAGGTGTGAACCAAAGTCGTGGAACCCTTTAAGCTAAACGGAACAATCACGGCAGCTTTTGAATGCTCAGGGAAGGGTAAGGTAACATATAACCACATACCTCATATGAGAACCAAAGTCAAGTCCATGCCGTTCTTTCTTCATCTGCCTTGAAGGTGTTGACATAAATTCAGAGCCAAAATCATCCGATGGGTAATGGAAAGTCTGCGTCCGTTCAAGATTGTAGAGGACCGGGGGTTCAAAAACTTGATGAAAACGGGTCGGCCGGGATACTACATCCCATCAGCGTCAACTGTCGGTTGAGATGTGAAACTTGTCTTTGGGCGGACATGGGAACGGATTGGAAAAATGCTACAGGTGAGATTTAATCAGCCATTCTATTTTAAAATACACTGATGGGAAGGACTTACAGGAGTATGACGGCAAAATCAGCTTCACAACTGATGCCTGGACATCGCCAAATCATTATGCATATGTAGCTGTGACAGCTTCATTCATTGTCAAAGGCAGTCCAGTCTCTCTCGTACTTGACATTGTTGAGCTTCCTGAGGTAAGAAACAGAGTTAGTGTGACGACTTTCGACTAAGATCTGATTGCTCACCCATAGTCCCATTTGGGTATAAATTTGGCGGCCGCTTTCGCGCAAATCCTGCAAGACTTCGGAATTGAGCACAAGGTTAGTGCTTAGTACACATAGATAAAAATTTAACTCACAAAACGGCCCAGATCCTCAGTATAACCTGCGATAATGCATCGAACAATGATACAATGACCACGGAACTACATGATATCCTCCCCACCTTTGAACTCGTCAATCGTACGCAGTGCTTCGCGCATATCGTCAATCTGGTCGCCAAGTCACTTCTGAAGCAATTCGCCGTCGAAAAGATTACTGAAGATGACCTCGAAAAGCTAAGTGATGAGGAAAAGGAATTACTCAAATTGGCTGGGGATATCAACATGGAAGAACTTACTACAGCACAAGAGAACGACGACGACGACGAGGACAATGAGGAGGATGATCTTGAGGGTTGGGTGGATGAGGTGGCCGCTCTGACTGCTGAAGAGCGAGAAAACCTAGAGGAAAGTATTCGACCCATTAAACGAGTGCTTGTTAAGGTAATAAGATTGCAAATGCTTACCTTGGTTGGGTTGACGATAATTTTACAGATCCAAAAGCTTGCCTTCAAGGTTATCCATTCGACAACTCTGCTCTTACCGACCTGGAAAGTGATACTTGAAGATTTGAAGATGGCCATCAAGTTGTTGCCGCGCGACATCTCGACAAGGTGGAATTCGACCTTCGACATGTTAATTTCAGCTTTAGAACACAAGAAGGCAATTAACAGACTTACCAGTGATCTCAAAAATGGCCTGCACGAGTTCGAGTTGGATGAGGATGAGTGGGATATTGTGAAGGAGTTGTGCGACACCTTGCGGGTACGTGTTGATTTAGCTTATGTAATCATATGCGTCATCGTTTGTTGAATGTGTCGCATACTTTCTCGCTTTCTCTGTACTCCCTCATCATCGCCCACTCATCGCCGTTTCCCTCCAGATTCTTAAAGATGCCACGACATTCTTTTCGCGCGCTACACCCAACCTTGCCACCATAATCCCTGCTATGGACCATATCGACAATTACTTTATGGATGCCACCTTGGATGCAACGAAGTCTCCGGCGATTCGCGACACGATTGCAATTGCGAAGAAAACCCTCAACAAGTATTACTCATATACAGATCATGTTGAAGTTTATTGTATAGCAATGGGTATGTTGCATGCTCTAGTTACTTCCTACTTAATGATACTAACTGATCTTTCTACTCAGTCCTTCACCCTCGTCACAAGCTTGCCTACTTTAAGGCTGCCGGCTGGGAGGACTCATGGATCACAGGTGCAGAGAAGATTGTTCGCGATGAATTTGAACGTTTGTATGTGAACTATTCTCCTGGCAACGACAATCAGGAGGAGATACTGGCTGCTACTGAGCAACAAAAATCCAAGGTGCGCCAAGTTCTTATTTCTGCAGCTGTTGCCATCATTGACATTGTCTGCCAGCCTTCAACATCAAAGAACATTTTCGACAACCTCCCCAATCTGGCTCGTATCAAGCAGTCGGCTGTTTTCGACGAGCTCTGACTCTATCTCAGCACGGAACCTGAAGACGTTGCGGATCCACTTGCCTGGTGGTACGAGAAACAAAAAACATACCCTCAGCTTCATAGGATGGCTTTGGATTACCTCTCTATCCCTGGTATGTCCCCACGTTCTCTTAAATATGAAGTCATTTGCTGAATATCTGTCATTTTAGCTACATCAGTTGAGGTCGAGCGACTGTTTAGTCAGGGCCATCTCGTGCTATCCCACATGCGTAACCGCCTCTCAGTTCTGTCATCACGAGCAGTAATTTGTGTGGGTGGATGGAGTTTGGTGGGGTACGTTAGGGATGCAGATGTTGCTGCCGTCTCTTCCTTAGATGAAGTAGATGGCGCTATCGAGCTTGAAAGGCTCGCTGCACATCTTAGTACTGGCAAATAGTGTAGTATCTTTTATCTAAAGTAAATACTTTTATCTTATCTGTAGTACTGGCATGGGTAGCGGGTATATACTGCTACCCGCACCCCAACCCTACCCTATCCATGCGGGAAAGTTTGGCGGCTATATGGGTTACATACCCTCGACGGGTCGGGTATGGTACATGTCAGCGATAGCCGTGGGATTACCTGTGCTATTGCCTATGTGAGAGGCTAGTGCTAAGGTGACTACTTAGGCTACTACAGAAGTATGAATGACCTAGATTAGGACGCTGTTTAGAGCATCCTTATATACCTACAGGACATGCAGTGACTAACTACGTATGAGTAATGCATAAGGCAATTACTCAGCTAATTACTATGTAATTACTAATATCTACTCATAAGATGAGTAATATGCTCACTAAGTGATCACATGTTTTAGTCATATAGGATGACTGTGATACTCTGTCGTCACTGGATCTAGTTGCATATAGATGTGTCTGATCACGCATGTCATGTGAGTCATGTGATATAGTCACATGGACACTTATCATGTCAACACTACATGTGCGGAAGAAGTGGGCAGAAGCACACCTGGAATGGACAGTGGAAAATTGGAAGGCCGTGAACTTCTCGGATGAGTCTAACTTTCATGTTTTTGGGTCTGATGGAATAGATTGGTGCTGGAGGAGGCCAGGGGAAAGATTGGATCCACGTTATACAAAGAAGAAGTTGAAGCATGGAGGTGGAAAGGTTACAGTCTGGGCAATCATCACTTCCAAAGGTGTTGGGCGGATTGTATGGATTGAAGGGAACCTCAACAAGGAATTATACTGTGAGATATTGGAGGACGACATGCTAGGAACATACTCTGATCTCCACATGGATCTACATCAATTTTATTTCCAGCAAGACAATGATCCAAAGCACACATCAAAAATTGTACAAGCATGGTTTAAAAAAAATGCAGTTGATGTCCTGTCCTGGCCACCCAATAGCCCCGATCTTAACATAATCGAAAACTTATGGGACTACCTCGACCATCAAATTAGAAAGTGTAACCCTCCACCTCACTCAGAAACAGACTTGTGGATCGCACTTCAGGAGGAGTGGTACAAGGTTGATATTGAATTTATTAACCACCTTTATAAATCCATGCCCCAGAGAGTAGCTGATGTTTACAGGGCAGGTGGTGGTAATACTCATTTTTAATTTGTAGATGAGGACTTTATATTTCCGTTAGATATCTCAGATTCAAGAGAGGATACCCTCTTTCATTACACACCATTTTTGGCAATCACATCAAAGAATTGTGTCTCTTGCCCTGTAGTTTGCGTCATTCAGCTTCAACATTTTCAGCAATGTAGAGTATAATATAGTCTTTCATTCAAACCTACAATGATGATAAACCGTGCAGTATAACTCGAAATTGACCACTATCTTGTTCGGAAATCACTGTGGGACAGGCTTTTTGCCGAGTTAGTGTAATTACTGACCTGACGACTTTCTGGGAAGGGAACGACTACACGAGGGTACACTCGTCTCGTTCCGGTTGGGACACAAAGCGTCAATATCAACTTTCCTCTTCCTAAAAGCAGTGAGATGCAAAAATCCGTTATTGTTCTGATTACCAGCGGCTCACTCGAGTGCGGATAAATGCATAACATACCATCTGACACTGATTGTGGGGGAGTGTTCAGGAGATAAGGCCCTTTTGGCTCATTGCCATCTTGGTTCATTATGGATGATGGATGTTGATGTTTATCGAACTTTGGTGGGAATAAGGTCTGAGGGGAAAGGGGGGAATCAAAGTGGGGGTTCCAAGGCTGAAGGTGGGATTAGAACGACCGAGACCTTCTTAAATACTATGCCTTTAAAACAGGGTTAGACTATAGCTTATTCATAGGTGCAATCAAAACGCGCAATGACCAGGGTCTTCTTTCATGTACAGGTGAGTTTAAAACATGCAAGTTGTGGTTGAACGAAATTAATGTGCATAATAATTCAGATTAGGTACGGCATTTTTTATATGTGGAACGATCATACAAGTTTGTCAATATCATTTATTTCCTAAATTTGTATATTGGTTGTTAAAGAAGTTCAAGAACATTGGCCAGGATGCCCGGACGATGTCACTCGTCCTGGTATAAATAGATAACGTGTATTTCGACAGGCTCGCTTCGAATCTCAATAACATGAGAAAGTGTAGGGATATCTTTCATGAAGCCCTGGAATTTTTCCCCTCTAGAATGAACTACATTTCCAACCGTTTGACCATCAAGATGAGGATTTTTATTTTCAATAACCCTTGACTGATCCGTAAGCTTCATCACATAGTTTCTAGAAGAGGATAGATGAGTATAGAGATTGTTGGAATGCATACTGCACTCTGAATCGTTTCAGCCCGTTATGCCTACCTTAAAGCTTGAGGAGTGTTTCAAAGAGTCCTGCATTTGATGATGAACACACATGCTCGACATGAATCAACTTACTTACTGAGGGAGGGAAAGGTGTCGCAGCCTAAAGTACTCTATTTGTCCCAATCAGAATAAAAAATAATCACAAAAAAATGAAGATACCTGAGCCTTAACTGGACGCCCGGTTGGCGGTGGAAGATAAGGAAAGTCATGCATATTTGAACCTTTCAAGAATATGCCAACTTTGCTATCCGCAGCTACAGAACTCTCCCAGTCGAAGAGCTTGACCCATCTTATACATCCGTCCGTTGTCTTACGTGCCAGACCACATTCAATATCCTGATTTGGAGACAGGTAGTCCTTGAAAGCGATGCGCATGACTCTCAAGATCTAGGCACGTAATGTGAACAAGTTAATTGTTAGATGGCAGGGCATATTGTGCTAGAAAAAGGATCACGATTCTTACAGATCCATTGCTTGAAAATGGTTTGGCGACGACTGCACGGGGGTAATCAATTCCCTGACTTGAGTTGTCCATGCAGAGTGTCAAGGTTATCGTCGGTTTAGGTTTCAATTTGGACGTTGATGGTCGAGTACTGGGGACACTGAATACGGCGGGTATATCATTACTTCCATCTTGGCTCGTCATCCTGCTTGATAATCTACTCTCCGTCGTTCTTTGTCTTTGGGCGCTAGTTTGATCGATGAGGGAGCGATGTTGAGAGCACCAAGCCAAAAATAGCTCAACGGCAAAGTATGGTCGCACGTGACGTCATAATCACAACACACGACGGTCACGTTGCCCTCTTGTGTACCGCCGCCAGGTTGAAACGGTCTGCGCTGAGCAGCCACCTTTTTTGACTGCGATTTTGGACCTCTGGAAGGGATATGTGGGCTTGAATAGGTGTGTGCAGATTCTGATATTGCTGTTTATTGGACTAAATGACTGATTTCGCCGCATTTGACATTTCTACACAGATTTTTGTATTCATTCCATTGTTCGTATTAGGACCATCTTGCTGCTATACCTGAATTGAACGAGGATATATATTCACAGGAAGATATCTTTGAACGACCCATAGAACTCTGTTATTCCTAGTGGAACTCTTTCAAATCCAACGTTTACCTTTTCAGTTTCAAGACCAAAGTCACGCCGCACACGACTTACCTTCCATTCCCATTTCATTCACCATGTCTGCAGCTCTATCAACCCACCCTGACCTCTCTCTGTCCAATAACTCCCAACCAGAACTCTCCTTGGGATCACTTGCATCCTTTTCCACCCCCGGCCGACCAGCCTTCCGTGTTCCCTCAACCTCATCACGGACAACGGCCCAATCTTCCGACCCCATATCTACCCCTTCTCCAAGCAGCGCATCAGCATTCGGCGCTCCAGGAGGGAGGCGGAAATCCGAAGACGCGATCACGTCTTTGTCTTCCAGGTTGAACATGCTGAACCATCATGATAAAGATGAGGATGCGGAAGGTGTTGATGTGCTTGATACACCCGGTGCAGGCGACAGGAAGAAGTGGGGTGATGTTCCTGAGGCATCGACTGCGACTGCTGCTACTGGTGCTACCTCGCTTTCTTCCAAGCGGACGACGAAAGGGGGTGCATCCACCGGGAAGGGTGTTACTCTGACTTTACGAGATCAAGAAAAAGTTCGTTTACCTTATTCACGTATATATAATATATATTAAATTCGCTGACAATCACGTCTCCTATAGCACATCGACAATCTCAAAAAAGAAAACTTCAACATCAAACTCAGGGTGCATTTCCTTGAAGAACGTCTGGCCCAACTCGCACCGGACCAAATCGATGCCGCCCTCAAACAGAACATCAACCTCAAAATCGAGGTCCAGCAGCGGGGCATGGAAATCAAGAAGCTCAAGAAACTCGTGTTATCCCTTGAGCATGAATTGGAACGCTCACAACGCAATGGTTCAGGAGGCAATCGGGATAGAGAACGGGAGCTCGAAGAAAAACTAGAGGAGAGGGAAATGGAGTTGAGGGAGCTCAGAGCGCAAAGACGGAAGGGCGCTCATGGAGGTGTGGATGAAGAGGTAGTGAGAGAGTTAGAGGCCCGCAATGCCGAGCTGGAAGATGAGCTGGACAATGCTAAAGGACTGATTGAAGACAACATGGATGAAATCGACCGACTCAAGGACCTCGTCGAACGCCGTGGAGCAGACGAATCGGCTGACTCCAGTATGTCGGAAAGCAGAAGGGGACGCATAGCCCGGCGGCTCGAAGAGCTAGAGAACGATAATGAGGATCTGGAGCCAAGTTGACGGATACCGCTGACCTGCTTGCGCAGCGCGAGAGGAAAAGGAGGACCTTATGGACGAGGTCGACGCGCTCCGGCTGAATATCGAGGACCTGCGACATCGGCTGGACTCCACTTCCATCGCGCGGTCCGAGTCGCGTGCGGCGGTGTTGGAGGAAAGGGAGGAGAGAGAAGCAGTGGAGGAAGATTTGAATGCGATGCGCGATCGGATGGCAGCGCTGATGATTGAGCTCCAGAGTAAGGAAGAGGAGGTGGAGGAGAGGGGCAGGGAGATTGAGGAGCTGGTGAAGGAACATAAACGGATCGTGGATGTTGTGGAGGAGGAGTGGAGAGGGGAGGTGGAGGAGACTAGGGGCCAGGTGGAGGAGTTGAAAGATGTAGGCATCATTTTATTTTACTTTTTCTATTTCTTTCTTTTTCTTCGGAGAACCCATTGCTCATTTCATATTTCCTACAGGTCCTAGCAGAAAGAGAAGCAGAATCCAAAGACCTCAGACTGAACATTCCGAACTTGAATCAAACACCAACGACCTGCACACCAAGTTCGAGGCGGCCCTCGCCCACCTCGAGTCCGAATCCGATCAAAAGGATGCTGAGCTTGACAGGCTTCAAGAAACAATCGATAAGCTCGGAGAGCAGATCTATGAATTGGAGGACGAGAATGATAGGATCAAGGAGGATATGGAACGCGTGTTCAGGGAGAGTGCGGAGCGGGACGTGAGAGATGAGGAAGAGAGGGCTGAGAGGGAGAGGTTGGAGGCGCTTGTAGGGGCTTTGAAGGAGGTAAGTGGGATTTTTCTCGAAAAAGTGTCTCATTTGCTTGGTATTAATTAACTCCAAAAAAAAATTTTTTTTCACAGAAAATCGCTACTCTAACAGACCAACTCCAACAAACCACCGACCTATACGAAGCCTGCAGCAGCGAAATCCACGCCCATCGCTCGCGCCAAGAAGAGCTGGCATCTCACATCGAAGACCTCGTCAGCGAACTCTCGCGTGAGCGTTCCGCCCGTGAACAAGCCGAATCCGACCTGGACGCTGCCGAGCGGGAACACGACGCCTCTCTGCGGAGCCACAAGCGGACTTTGGAGGCCAAAGAGTCCGCTTTAACTAGTGCCCTCGCCGATCTGGCGCGCACACAGAGCCTTCTAGCGCAGAGGGAGGCGGATCTGAGGGACGTTCAGGGCGCGTTGCAGGCGGTGGAGGAAGAAAGCAAGAAGGCTGGAGAAAGCCATACGACTGCGAGGTTCTCGCTGCAGCTGGAAGCTGATAGGCTGAAGAGAGATCTGGAGAGAGTTGAGGATGAGCTCTCCAGGCTGCGCAAGGAACTGGACGATAGAGAATCCAAGTACCGTGATCGTGATTCTGCCTTGGACAAATTGCATTCTGAAAATCGGGATTTGGCGTCTCAGCTCGCTGCGCAGACTCAGGCGCGGTTGAATTTGAGTGAGAAGTTGGACGTGGTGCAAGGGAATTTGCGGAGTGCGGAGGGTGAGGTGGGGGTGTATAAGAGTAAAGTGGGCGAGTTGGAGGCAAGGCTGAGTAAAGACCAGAGGGCACTGTTGGGTGCGGAGGCGCAGTACAGGGATCAGCTGACAGAGAGGAATACGCTGCTGTTGACAATTTACCAGTATCTGGACAAGATCTTGGGGGTGGATAAGACGCCTGTGAGTATTAATATTCCCCATCATCATTTTTTATTTTATTTTAACTCACTTCACCTTCGTTTATAGAAAAAAGGTTCTCAAGCCGAGACGAAACCATTCACAAACTTTTCTGTCTTCCATGATAACCTCATCACGCGGCTCAAAGCACTCTCTCAGATTCAGACAGATTTTGAGAAGAAGTGCAAGGATGTCGAAGCCAAGTTTGCAGAGAAGCTAGGTGACATGAAGAAGCAGTTAGATAATAGATGGAAGCACATTGATAAATTCGAGGCTAGCGTCAAGACGTATGCGGATACGAAACAGGCGTGGAAGAAGAAGTATGCCCAGAAGGAGGGCGAGTTGGAGGCTGTCAAGGTATGGAGAGACAACCTCCTTTTTTTTCTATCCTCATCTTGTTCTGAAATTCTATTCCTCTCATTCAACAGGCCACCAATGTCGAACTATCCTCCCAACTCTCCTCCATCAAACGCCCAGGCGAAGGCGCATCAATGGAAGTCCGCGCGCTGGCCGCACGAGCAGCCAACGCCGAACGCCGCCTCAACAACGCGCAGAACCAGCTCTTGTCGACGGAGGAGAAGATCGCTGCCATTAACCAGAAGAACGCGCAGGCGGATAATAAGTGGGAGGCGAGGGTGAAGGAGTACGAGGCGCGTCTGAAGGCGGCGGAGGAGAGGGTGAAGAGGGAGAGGCAGGGGAGTAAGGAACGTGTGGGCGAGTTGGAGAATAATGTCAAGTGCGTCTTGTTTTATTTCATTCTATTTCTCGTTGTTTTTTTACTGATGTTCGCGTTTTGATGTTTTGTTAGGAGCCTCCAAAGACAATTAGAGCTGGCGCAGAAGCGGAATAGTCAACTGAATGACGTAATGGTGTCCAACAAAGGGTCGGGGTCTAGCTCCCCTGTTGTCCGATGACCAAGATCCTCCTGACTTGCCTTTCTCTTTTCTTTGATCTCTGGGTCCGACGGGTGTTTTCAACTCTGCTCTGACGCGTTAGTCTACCTTCATTTGAACTGTATTCCTTTTTTTCCTTTGTCATTTTGTTCGTCATTTTTTTCTGTTTACCGTTTACAAGTTGTATAATAGTTACCTCATGGGCATAGAATATGTCAGGTTAATTCACGAGTGGGGCTCAGGTGAAGGAGCAAACAAAAGGTAAGTAAAGCTTATTGGTCTTTCCTTCATATGTCACGTCCACTGTAGATAGCTCTCGAAAAAATATTCTGTCCAGGCCGACGGGCGATGTGACTGCATCAGCAGAGGTAAACTTGGAAAAATACAGAGCCTCGCCAGGTCGGTAATCCGATGAGGCGACATCAGCAGTCGGAGCACCCGATTGACATACAGCCACAAGCCAGTGTTAATGCCTCATGTTTGAAATAAGGCGTGGCCTGCCTGACGTTTTGAGGATCGATATATATTGGCAGACATACTTCATGCAGGTAGGCGTCAAGTCTTTCCTCCTCGCTTCCACGTGCAATCAGCCTCTTCCTCCCTCATCTACGGTATAATGTCCGCAGGAGATCATGCAGGGCTAGTTTACAAGGAAATCAAGGGGATCAACGAATTCAAGAAGGATGACCTCATTATTATGTTGAACGCGTTTCTCGGCGACTGGTAAATCACCACTGACTAAGAATCAAGTCTTATAGGGCCGACGGGGACAGGGAAGACCCACGTTCGTCCTTTGTCCTATCAGTTGCTTGCCAAACCTTCTATTCTAATATCGGTTGATAAAGCTCATAGACAAGTTGATCTGCGGGCGACTTGAGCGTGAAAATGGACGTTTAACTCCCACTTCTCAAATCCATGCTCTCAGGATAAAAAACCACGCTCAGTACAGGGACCGGATTGTTTTGATTGATACGCCTGGTTTCGACCACAGGGATCGACACGACCTTGATACCCTTCGCATAATCGCAAATTGGCTTTTCGAAACGTAATACTTTCGCATTTACTCATCAAATTCTCTACTGATTGTTAAACTCCAGATATAGAAGAAAAAGCCATATACATATACATGCAATCATCTACACCCACCCTATCACTGATACTCGGATGAGTGGAGCACGTCTGAACAACCTCAAGTTGCTCATTGAAATGTGCGGTCAAAATATGGCGCAGAAGATTATCTTTGTCACGACAATGTGGGACACAATCCACGTTTCTACAGAAGAAGAGAAAAGGGAGAAGGCTCTCAAAAATGACTATTGGACCCAGTATGCTTGCGGGGCTACGGTATTGCGCTTCGACAGCATGTTGTCGTCTGCCTTGCAAATTCTTCATGTTGCAATTTCCAGGCCTTCCACGTCCATGCCTCTCCAAATCCAAGAAGAGATGTGCGATTTCGGGAAACCGTATGTTGAAACAAAGGCTGCGCTGTTGGCTGCTCGTCGGGTAGGCGCGGACTCAGGCGATTTCATTGTTAACGACGAAAAACAATTTGTACAGAGTCAACCTTCAGGCCATTATCGAGAGGCATTGAAGCCGGTTGCAGCCGGGAAGCCTATTGAGGGCGTTGTGATTCTGTAAGTTTTAATGTTTTGCATGAGACTGGTTCCGCTCAACCTATATCTACAGTATCATGGGCGGTACTGGTGCAGGCAAAAGCACGGTAAGACTGAAGTCATGCCCATCTTTCTACTGTCCTAACCTAGCCTCAAAGTTTGTGAACACCCTTCTGGGAGAAGATCGTGTCAAAGTGGGTTACGGGTTGCGTTCCTGTACTAATGAAATAGAGAGGGTCGATGTTCCCTCTTTTACTCGTCGTCCACAGGGGAGGGGTTGTCGCTTAGCCCTAATTGACACGCCAGGCTTCGATGCGACTGATAAGGATGATTTACAAATCTTGTATCGTATCGCAGCCTGCGTGAAAGATATGTATGCCTGTAACTATTCGAAAATATCCTGTACTGATTCAAATTCAAAGATATATCAACAAAGAGGTCCTGGGCGGCATCATTTACCTTCACGATATATCCGACGACCGTTTGTCGGCTGCAGCCCACACTCACCTCAGCCTGTTAAAGAATTTCTGCGGGGTCACTGCTCTTAAGAATGTCGTCCTGGGAACTACAAAGTGGAGCAAGGTCACAGAAGGCAGAGGTCTGGAGCGTGAAAAGGAGTTGAAGGAGCGATATTGGGGACCTTTAATTGCCATGGGGTCGACTGTGGAGAAGTTCGATGGAAAACGTGAATCAGCGTCAAGGATTGTAGAAAACATACTTGACCGGATCGGCTCCCCTGGGATAGTTCTAGATATTCAGAGGGAGCTGGTGGAGGAGAAAAAGGATGTCTCGGAGACAGGGGCGGGTACTACTCTCAAGAGGGAAGGTCTGGATAAGGTAAAGAAAGAGAAAGAAGGTTTATTCCGTCGCATTCGTAGGTTCTTCGGAATATAGTTCTGTAAGGATCTCTCAATTTGGACTTGATTTGGACTGAATATAACTTTAATGCTCAGTACTTATAAATCAATTATGAATATTATTGGCGTTCCAAGTATTTTTTTGCGCTCTATGTGTCAAAGATGAGATATTTATATACTCTTTCAAAAGGTCAGCGACGGTCTCTCCGCATTATTATCATCATCGAAATTTCGACCTTGCCCAAAGTTCCTTAGACCTGAAGCCGATCTGTCTATGAAGGCAGCAAGCTGTAATAACCTGTCTATCGACACATTCATCTTCATATACAGGTCGGACACCGGCCTAAAAGGCCTAAAAGTTCCTTGCCCTGCTGCGCCTTGGCGCCTGATAGGCCACATGACTGTCTAATTTTAGCTCTTACTACCAAGGCAGCCAGGTGATTGCCAGCAATCGTCTTCTAAACAGAAGATCATGGCTAGTGCTGGGTTTTTTTCCTCCGGGCCACTGTTTTAAACGTGTTTTTTCTCCCGGCCTCCCGGCCGTGTTGCGTTACTTGTGTTTTAAACAGTGTTTTTCTTACATAATCATATTTTTTAAATTTTAATTTTCTGGGCAGAAATTTGTCTAAAAGCTGGCTGAGGGGCAATTTTCTCTCTTCGAGTACCTTGTTATTATATTATCTGAAAATAGTATCACCCTGGTGAGTGTGATATATTGTAGTTCGGTGCTGAGGCACACATCTTCACGTGATGTGACCCTCTGTGATATTGCGGTGTACTCACCAATTTGGGCCGATTTCACTGATTTCTACACATGCAAGCGGGTTCTTCATGGAAATTGGAAGTTCAAACTTGTAAAACAGGATATTCGCATCCCTCGATGCTTATAATTCACTGATTATCAACTAAAATTTGATGTCATTTAACACAGTAAAACACAGAAGGTTTTGGACCCCTCGATGTTTAAAACATTGAAAACATGTTAAAAACAGTGTGAAAAACCACCCTGTTTTAAACATCCAGGTATAAAACCCAGCAGTAATCATGGCTCTCAACTCGCTTTTTATGTGCTTGCTACTCTCCATGACTTATCTTTAGTGGGTGAATCTTTAGAGTCAAATGGCTTCAGCTGACGGCCTTCTAGCAAAATTCAAAGCCTCAGGGTGGACACGAGCCGACAACGTGCCACTGAAGGAAGCTTCGATCGCTAGCCTCGTTTCCGGCTCAGTTTTTTGGGTGATTATTATTCTAAATGCGCTCCTATGGTACCACATTATTTACCGAAATCAATCCGCAGGATCGCCTGAAATCTCCTGCAGCATGGTTTTTCAAGTTTGGATAGGCTGTCGATCACTCGAGCGTGCGTTGTACGCGTGTAAGTCGAGGGCTAAACTTTCTGTGCTCGGTTTTCATTCCCATTCATACTCCAGTTCACAGAATATACGCCCAACAAAACCATGAATATCACAAAGGAAGTCGTTCAGGGACCTCAGTCAGGGAGTCACCGCGTAGCCAATGCCTACTTGCACATACCTGTCAATGGATCGGAGGAGCTCAGGCAAAATGATATGGTTATTGCGTACGACTTTCCTCACTCAACAATATCCTCTCAATTACTCTTCATCCAGAATTATGGGGTCAACTGGGAGCGGAAAAAGCAGGGTATGTTTCAGTTTTTCTGCAGAGCCATCATTGTTTATTTAATGTGGCAAAAGATTATAGACATTTTAACAGGACAACGAGAATGCAGAGCAGGATCTGGATTGGAAGGCCATACGCAGGAAGCAAATGCCATCAGGATAACAAACCATCCAGTTCATAAAGATCGCATTGTCTTGCTCGACACTCCAGGGTTTGACGACACTGCTAAGAGTGACTTAGAGGTCCTTCAGATTATTGCAGATTGGCTGGTGGAGTCGTAAGTGATCATCTGTGACATTCTAGTTACGTTTAGTCAAGATCAATTTCTTTCAGTTATAAAATAGGTGTCCATCTTGCTGGCATACTTTACCTTCATCGCATCACCGACAATCGCATGGCTGGATCTCCCTACCGCAATCTGAAAATGTTTGGCGACCTTTGCGGAAATAAGGCTGCTAGGGGCGTCGTCCTTGTTACAACGATGTGGGACAAACTTAAAACGAAAGAGATTGGCGAGTCTCGGGAGGCTGACCTCAAGAAAAACTTTTGGGCGGACTTGATAGCGAGTCAAGCCTCTGTAGATCGGTTCGAAAACACACTGGAATCTGCTCGTGGTATTATTGATAGGCTGATTGTGGATCGTAAAGAAGGCGTAACACTGCTCCTTCAAGAAGAAATAGTAGACCTTGAACGAACTCTCAAAGAAACAAAGGCCGGTCAAGCCCTTTATCGCGACCTACAGCTCCTACTTTGTAAACAGCGTGGAATTCTCCGCGACTTGGCCCGGCATGCCAAGACGCAGAACGATCCTCAGCAAGCTGCTCAAATTAACGAGAAATTTGATCTCGTTCAAAACGAGATGGAACAACTTGTGGGGGAGATAAAGAACATGCAAATATCGATAGGTCGCAAAATCTTCCTTTTTTTTGCCAAGGGGTCCACTGCGGTGAGAGCGCCGTTTGTTTGTTTGTTTCTCTGTCTAATGAATATTTCGAGCATAGCGTCCCTTGAATATTATATGACCCACTTAGTTGGCGTGATTTGCCGGGTGCCCATTCCTAAGACAATTCTTGACTTGTATCGATTGACGGTTACACCATGAAAGATATTACTTGTTTTACTGATTAATGAGTCGGATTACGCGCATCTCTTCGAACCGTCAGGACTGAAAGGATTTGTTCGGCATTTCCTTGTTCTCCGCATCCGAGTTCCGAGTCTTTGCGACCTCTGCTTTATCAGGGACTTCGCCCGGGGCCGAATTATTGCTAGACTTCAATAAAAGCGATTGTGGGTAAGCAGGACGTTCCCTGAATGGAGAATAAGTAGAGTCACCTTGTTCAGAAAGAGAACATTTGGCAGCTTGAAATGCAAGTTATGGATAATGAAAACAAATTTGTGGCGAATGCTTGAGTGAATGCCGCTTGACGACTTCAAGCTTTCCAGCAAAGCCATGGCTTGACGTTTATTATCTTCGAAGTCCTGCTTTAGTTCCTCAACAGATTTGAGCTCGTTAGATTGTTCGGCATCTCTTCCCGCGTGGGGGCGAGGATGAATGACAGGGGAGTGTATATGGCCTGAGCAGCTTTGGTCTCCCTCAGTCTTTTTTTGCCGTCGACGAGTTCGCGTTGGAGGTGAAGGACGACCTGCTCCTGCTGGGACGCTTTCAAGACTTTCTCGATTACTTGCCAGGCATCATTGCTGGTGCCGAGGAACCGAGTGACTGATGCCCCCTTTTGAATCATGTCGGCCCATAATGTCCTCTTGAACACCGCCTCTCGCGCCGCACCTTCTTCTGTTGACTGGATTTCGTCCCACATCGTAGTGACGAGCACAATATGTTTGAAAGCATCTGGTCCACATAGCTCGCTGAAAATATGAAGATTTCGGTGAACAGCCTCGGAAAGTCGGTTGTCGGTGATCCTTTGCAAGTATACGATTCCACTGAGCTTGGAACCGGATTTATTACTGCTGCTGAGGTCAGTTTAAACGTAAATTCCTCAGGCAACTATACACCGTACCTTTTGCGTAGCCACTTGCTAATGACCTCAAGAGTCTCCATGTCAGTGTTATAGGTGTCGTCGAAACCTGGCGTATCCACTAATACAACTTCTTGGACAACTTCGTTGGCATTCTCCTTTGGTACGGCGACTCGGACGGTACTAACTTGACGCGTGTACGATTGTAGACCTGAAGATGCTCGTTTCTCCTTTTCACTCGACAGAAGATCTATCATCTTGATGCGAAGTAAGAAGGATAATTTATATAAGAAAAGGGATAACATACATGGCTTTTCCCAGACCCGGTTGGACCAAGAAATCTAAACCTCAATCAGCTGATGTTCAATTTTATGGGATGAAGCCATCCTACAGAATGAAGGCGTCTGTTTCTTCTCGTTTTTGCTTTTCAACATTGCGATTATGCTGTGTGTCTGACTGTCAAGAAGAAATAAAAGAAACGTTCATGGCAGCCTTATAACCTGAAGGGTGCGGCCAGTCAGTCTAGATTCGCCGTCCAAGGCCCCACGCAATGCAGCCATGAGGTTCACAGAAGGCTTTAGCACTACTCCAAGTTCTATTGATATTTGATGGGCCTCGTGCTCAATGGCAGGCCCTTGAGGAAACGGGTCCCTGACAAGTGAATGCAGACATGCTCAAGGCGTGCTCGTCCTTCGGTATGCACTCGTAAAATCGAAATCCTTTCCATTGCTATCCATCAAATCCCATGATAATCGTAAGGGCAAAACAAGTAAGAGATATTCAACTGCCTTTACTTCACAAGCGGCCGACTGAAATTGAATGCGGAAGCTAGAGTCCTCAACAACCGTTTTCCAATCGGAATTTTTAACTCTTGCATTCCCCTGCGAATTAAGTCCAACTTCGCCTTCACTTCGTCGTAGTCCCGCTTCAGATTCTCCACCGTCTGATCACCGTGATGGTCATTTTGCATTTCATGTCGTATCTTTCGTAGTATGTCGTGTTGCTTCTTCAGAACCAATTTCAGTTCCGATGAAAGAGTCTGGCCAGCGGCTGTCTCGGGAAGTGTCATGTGCATCTTGACCAACTCGTCCTGGATAAGGAGAGAATTGCGCTCTACTGCGCGGTCAAGAAGAGGCTCTAGGACCTTAAATGCGGCTGCCTGGGTTTGCTTCTCCAATCGACATGTAGTAGACCCGTTGTGTATCATCCCATGCCAAAAATTGCTTTTGAGTTCATTTTCTCGTATCCTCCCTGTCTTTTCGTCTACTTCCTCCCACATGGTCGTAGTTAGAATGACGTTATGAAGCATCTTTTCGCCGCAGAGTTTCTCGAACATGCGCAAATTCTTTAGAGGAGTCCCGGCCATGCGATTGTCGGATATCCGGTGCAGGTAAAGGAGCCCGCTCAATAGAACTCTGTTTTTGAAACTAATTGAAAGCGTTGGATTACGCATCTTCGACCTGTATAGGCAAAGGAAACTTACGTCTTTGAAAGCCAATCAGAGATCAGTCTGAGGATTTCAATATCTGGCAGGTGCGTATCGTCAAAGCCAGGCGTATCAATGAAGACTAAATTGAAGCTGCTGAGTCCAGGAAATTCAAGTTTATAGATGTTCATCCCGCTAGTGCGCGACTGCAAACCATGTCCGATATCCGTCTCAATTCCCGTGGCTAAATTTATGAACTAGGACGAGAATTACTAAATTCAAAATGAATATTTGCGACGCGGACTCACTGTGCTCTTGCCCGACCCAGTAGGACCCATAACGCTGTTGAACGTATTGGGCTGCAGCAAACTAAACTTCGAAATGAATAACGAACGCACGCGATAATAAAGTCATCGGAGATAAATCATTTAGCTGAATCTGTTTTGCTTTCACTCCGCTCAAGGGAGGTTGTCCACTCTTTGTATGACTGGGATGTCCTGAGATGTAATTTCCTGGGGCGAGTTTCTTGTTAAAACCCAGTTAGAGCCTCAAAGCGGTTTATAACATTTTGATTCAACCTTGACTTGGCCATGGAGTCCTCTTCTTCTAAGAGCCATCCTCCTAAGAATCGTGTCGATCAAACTTCCTTCCTTGTACTATCCAATATCAATTACTCACAATTGCAGAGCTTAGAGTACTACTAGAAGGACAAAGGGCTGGTGCAACAGAAGTAAGAAAGAAATTTAGAGGAGGTAGCGGTGAATGATCAATGTTCTAGAATGCGGGGAAAGCAATAAACGCTGAAGGATCCTTGTATCATGGCCGATAGAAGCTTGACAGGCATGAGGCTGGCACGTCCATACACCAGCGATCTTTGCTTGGTCTTGGACCTTGTTATCGATGTGATCATGATCACCAATATTGCACCGCTTTTCAATGAGGCTACAACACTTCTGGGGTGCACTCCAAACTTGCAATCCTCACCACACCTCTAGCGCGAGTCTCTCCCCAACACGCTTTCAAAGTGTATGTTGCCAATAGGCACTGCTCCAAATCAGAATACATTTGGGAGCTTGACCCTGTCACCTTTCTGAAACACGCATGCGATTAATTTCCTAAGTTCTCTTAAGCTAGACCAAACCGACCGCCTAGTGGCATGCGTGAAAGCCAATCTCACGGAGGACGTTAATCACCTTGTTAAAGTAACTGCCATCCATTAACTTGAGCAACGAGCGTGATTTAGATCTGTCGTTACGGGGGAGTAGTTGACTTTCATAACTCCCAAATGAGTGCTGATGAATCAATGCTCCGAAAGTCTGAACACTACTTCATTCGGACCGCTCATCGGACCTTTTTCAGATCCAGTTGGACAAAGGACTCGGGGCAAGATATTGCTTAGAAAAGCTACATTTGAACAGAGTGACGTACTTCCTGGTTGGCGCCCCCCTTTTGCCTTCCGCTTTGGAGAAAAGAATGCGAGGAATTAGCGCTAACAGTCGGCATTAGGGGAACAATGAACATTACCTTATTTCTTCCTCTCACTGCACTACTCGCCCCCACCAAGTGCATCGAGTACATGAACACCCTCCATCCTCATAAGATTCATCATGCTCGGATTTCCGCATCCCACCTGCAGTGCTAAATGCTATGCACTGATTGGGGAAGGGGTGGAGATGGGAGCGGAGGATTGCTGTTGTCCGGGATGATTAATGAAGTTAAAAGGACACGCAGAAAATATTTGATTATGTAATTACACTTCACGTGAACTTTTTGGTGGCAAAAGGCTTGGCCGTTGAGCTATTTTTGGCTCAGCTGCTTTCAGCTTCGTTCCCTCACTGGTCAAACCAGCTTCCAAGGATTCCACGAGCATAAAACAAAACGATTTAAGTATGGCACCGATACAAGACAATATTGATGGCAGCGACTCTTTGTTAGCGACCATCGGCGTTCCAAGTACTCGTCAGCCACCAACGAATCCGAGTCCTGTTCCGAATGGGTCAAAGATTACCTTAACACTCTGCCTCAGTCCAGGCACTGATTAACCTCGCGCTATCGTCTCAATGCCAGACAGTAATAAGGTGAGCTTCCTGGTACCAGTTATGCTACCATTATCAGACAGTCGACTTACATACATATAGATCATGAGCGTCGCGCGTCTCGCTTTCAAGGACTACCTCTCCCCAGACCAAATAATTGAACTCGGGGCACCTGAAAAGATGATAGACGGAGGCATACGATGGGTTAATATATTTGACTGGGACTATATTATGCTTCCAGGCAGTGAAGCCGGGGTATTCTTGAAAGGCTCGAAAGTGCACGAATTCCCATATGCGCCTGCGCCCACCACCTCTAGGCATCTCGCCCAGGTTTTTCCCCTTTTTCTTCCTTTATATATTTTGTTGTATAAATGAGGTGTAATTCTGGCCAAGCCTTGCCTTGGAAAAACCAAAGTTGTTACCGTAAAGGATTGGAATGCCAATCCTGATTTGACGGTAATGTGGGCGTTCAGTCTCTCAACCTTGGAGGTACGCGATTTCACTCTGTTCAATACCTGAAGCTTATGTGTATTACATCTCATTTTACATAGGACGATGTCCGAGCATTTTTTGACCCAACTGATAACGATAGCCTTACCAACCGATTGGATGTTGAAAGACTCATCGCTGGACAAAAAGTGTGGGTTCGTATACCAAATTGGCTGGCCCTATATGGCTTGTCGAGCACGGAGATCACCATATTTACCTACGCGCAGCCCTGCGCAGCGGAAAGAAATGGTATTAAAGTCGCTGACTGAGGTCACATCAGGTACATTGCGAACTTTAGGATACCAAATCAATAAAGTGACAAAGAGGCAGAGATCGGACTTGGTTTCTGTCTTTCAACACTCAAATTCCAAACGGATTGATACAATTATGACCGCATCTTAGAGGCAACGTATCGCCGTAGGCGCAGTCCTGGGCCGTATTTGAAATATGGTCTATAGTTAACTTAAGCAAGGGGAAAGGGAAAGACACTCGAGAGTGGCGAGAGTTTTGTTGAACCGTTTTCCAAATTGAAAACGAGTCAACTGACCTTCATATACAGGGACTCAGTATTCAGTCTTGACTGAGTCCAGGTAAATCCTCATACCCAAGCTCCCACGTTGGACCCCACTCAAAGCCCGATAAGAAAGGTGCACTTAAATTTTCTGCTATTTCCTGCTACATACATACGCAATGTAAGATTGATTATTTTATACGTCCAGCTCTACTCGTATAATACTGACGGTGTTCATCCTCTGGTACTTAAGTTATTCTAGAAACCCTTGAAACTTGAGCCCCAACTTCAGTTTTGAAGGATGAATATTTGTATCCCACCCTTGTCTAAATTGTTGACATTGATACTGTTGTCAGGCTTGGACAGGAGCGTGGGCGTATAGCCTTTGACATGTAAGGCCAATTGAAACTTGGAGAACAGCAAGGGTTTGACGTTGAATCTCATCCTTTCGAAATATAGTGTAAACTTCGGCACACATGAACCAGGACGGCAGCGATACAGGGGGATCTGCTCTTCCTTCAAGGTCTGGTCTGTAATCCTGACTTTTTAATTTCGAGTCCACCTTGTGATGACGCATCCCTTTAGGAGAGGTAAACTGATATTAACACTATGCATCCAGACTGGACGAGAGGAGTATATCCTCGTGCGGTAATCCCATTCCCGGAGTCTCGTCAGGCAGCAATGAATGCCGCCTTGCTCGTTTTCAAGTCCCTCCTCCCGCCGAACACAAAGCAGGTTGCCATCGGCCTTGCAGTCAAGACTCAAAATGGAGAAACGCAATGGGCTCAAATTTCAGGCGATGAGTCAGATTGGGTGGAGGTCGTGTATCCAGGCGATGAGGTAGGGGTGTTTATGGTAGAAAATCTCGTCGAGGTGCCCTATACTCCAAGTGTAAGCCAGGTCCCCATGTGCATGTTTCCTTTGCTGATCCTTGAAACACTACTTCCACCTTGCCAGACTATTCCCAACAAGACAAAGTCCTATATCCCAACAAATAAAGGACCTTCCACCAGTCTCCCAGGCAAGAAACTACTTTACGTTATGTGCACAGTAGGAGGCAAAGAGACAACTATCACGATAACAACAAATTCTTATGAGGTAAGAAATTCATTTCGAGTTCGCTTCAAAGATATGATAATTTCTTTTGAAGGAATGCTTAGACATGATAACCAAGCATTTCAATTTGAAATCTGATCAGTACCGCAGCTCTGTGAAAATAACTTCCGAGATCGAGTTCGACGGGAAGAAGGTGTGGAGCACAATAGGCGATTCGGCCTCATTTACGCGCCTACTTGAGATGAGGGCAGAACCTATTAAACTTCGTGCTAGTTATAGCCCTAGAACCAGCAATGCGGGGTCAGGTGGAGGGATCAACCAACAAAATCCGTTCAATTTTACTCCGACCGCTGGTTTCGATTTCCGACTTCCTCAGCAACCAGGATACCAGGGTGGCCAACCTAGAAATGATCAATGCGAGCACCAATAACTAGGAGCAGAGAAATGCTCTTGTCCCCTGGTGCAACGATTCGTGTAAAACCTATGTAACATAATGAATTTCCATGTAGAAGAACTGCGATATCTATTGAAGAATGGAAAAGACAGGATCTATTATTGAGGAGGACCGGTTTCTTCAGTTACAAGTCGTTATGAGAATTGTTGAAAATTTATTGTACATCGTGTGGTATTGTTATTATACATGAATGCCAAAGGAATGTGTAGTACTAGTATAACAGTTGAGTCGTCGAATAAAATGACTGTACAGAGCTGTGAAAGCACATCTATCGTGTGTAGAAGGAATGAAGGAAAGAACAAATGTGATAAAAAGATAAAATCATGCTGGCAAGGATACAACAAACGAAAAGCCTTTACCAGCTAACCCATTCGCCGCCTCGGGCAAGGGTTGCAAATACGCCTTTTTGCTCCACAAGCGCATCGTAGGAACCTTCCTCGACTATTTGGCCGTCCTGGACGACAAGGATCCGGTCGCAAAGAAGCATGGCTTCGAGGTTATGGGTGACCATGATGGTCGTCCTCCCCTTCTTAGCACCGCGAATAGCATCCAAGACAGCCACTTGGTTTTCTCTGTCCAAAGAGGAGGTACATTCATCAAGGAGGAGAATTCTCGACGGACGAACAAGGGAACGAGCGATCTGTATTCTTTGGGCTTGGCCACCTGAAAGAAGGGAGGCGTTTTCTCCGACATGGGTGTCGTACCCTTGCGGGAGGGACATAATGAAATCATGGACATTGGCAGCTTTAGCTGCATAACGGATGTCGATATCAGATATTGAACGAAAGCCATATCGGATATTATCGGCGATACTGGCGTCAAAAAGATGAGGTTGTTGGCTGACGATGGAGACATTGTTGCGTAAATGGGCGACGTCGATGAGGCTGACGGCAATGCCGCCAATGGTGACGGAGCCAGTTGTGGGTTCATAGAGGCGTTGGAGGAGTGAGAGCACTGTAGACTTGCCACCACCTGAGGCACCGACAATGGCGATGCACTCGCCTGGGGAGATCGTGAGGTTGATGTCTTTGAGGACAGGAGCTTCAGGTCGTTCAGGATAGGTGAAGCCGACGTTGTTGAATTCGATGGTCCCGTCAATCTTGGGGCGAAGAGTGCCGCGAGACTCCTCTGTGAATGTATCGAGCTTCACCAGCTTGTCGAAGTCACTCGAAGCTTGCACTGCTTTCGCAATTTTTTGAGCTAAGGAAAAGAGAGTAATGTCAATGGGAGCCGCAATGAACTGAATTGAACTGGCTTACTGAAAGCCATGAGCTGCGACCCAATTGTGACAGTGAATACAATCAAGTTCAGAGCTTCAATCATTTGAAGGTAGGTATATATCTGCTTGGCGATAAGAATGGCTCCGACATAGAAGAGAAGCGCTTCAGCCAGGTAAATAAGGCCGTTGGCGACGCCATAAGTACAACCCTCGACAAACGCTCCACGAACACCGGTAGTGAGAGATTCGTCCACAGATGAGTCGAATTCAGCCTTGAATGCATTGTCGAGAGCCATGGACCTGATGCCGCGGATATTGATGATGGTCTGCAAATAGACGATGGTAAGTGTTAGGGACGTCAACGAGCAAAGAAGCTGCTTACATCATAATACCCCTTGGCCACCTCTTCTCTTGCCAACTTGTTCCTGGACTCGCAGCGCGCGACGAGCCCGCTCTGGACAGACATGGTAATCGCGAAAACGGGACCGATAGCCAGCCCAGCCAAAGTCAGTTGCCAGCTGCTGATGAAAGCCCAAACCAAGCCAACACCGAGCATGGCAATGACCACGCAAAACTGGCCCCAAACGACAGCGATCAAGTCTCTAGAATCATCTCCATCCTTGACGAGTATCTGCACAAGCCTTGCAGGTCCATGTTGTGGTTTATCGAACCACTTCTTGTCTTGGGCGAGGATGCGGCTCAAAGCTACTTTGCGCACTTTCGTGAGCCACGACATGGCGCAGGATTCCATGATGAAGTATTTGAGCCCGAGGAAGACACCATCGATAGCGGCTGCTGCGAGGACGAGGCCTCCGAAGAAATTGATAGTAGAAGTATCCTGAGCTCCGATGGACACTTCAAAGAGAAGGCGAGAAAGAAGGAAGGAGAATATGGGGGTCATGACACCGTTAAGGAGACAAATGAGGAGACCGACGAAGAGGAAGGGTTTGTTCGGTAAAGCCTCGTACACGGAGACCATCAGAGGCCAGAACTGCGGGGTCCGCTCGACGTCTGCGTCAATATCGACAGAGGTCGGTTTATCGACGCCAATATCGGATTTGATTTCATATCTAGAGTTGTCCCACTTTGTACGGGTACCAGCACGGGAACCACGAACTTGACGTGCAGTAACAGCACTGCGCTCCATTGTGGTCTTATCCTTCTTGAACTCTTCTTCGTCATCAAGGGCGACGTGGGTGAATGTGGCCGAGGTGGGCGTAGGAGGGAGGCTGTATCGCCTATCATGGGCAGTATAGGAGGAAGGGGGATGAGACAGGTCAAGCGTCAGTCCGGAAGGATAATAGGCAGTGGATGGGCGTCGTGGTCGATCTGAGAGGTCACCAGTGTCGGAAGTGTAGCTGAGAGGGTGATTAGGTGCAGAAATGTCGTTGGGCTTGGCAGTCACTGGCTGGGGTCCCGTCAAGTCGGCCACAACGTCGAACATCCAGGCGCCAAAGGTCAGCGGCCGGAAAGCAAAGCTTTGATGCTTGAGGTAGGTTGAAGGGTTTTCGACACCTTCATTCTCCTCCTGTGCAAACTCTTCCTGGAGGTCCTGGACCGTCTTCTTCTGCGCCATCACTTCATGCTTCTCAGGAAGGAAGCCGCCGGTCTCAAGCTGGGATTCCATCATCTTCCTGAATTCTCCCCGATCGGCCTTCTCAGAAGGCACGACGAGCTCAAGATCAGATCGGTAACCTTGCTCCACGACGCGACCGTTCTTGAGGACATAAACAAAATCTTTGCGTTCAATTTGGGAAAGGTCGTGAGTGATGACGATTGTAGTCTTGTTCTTGCGCCATCTTTTGATGGCTTCAAAGACGAGGATGCGCGAAGTTGCGTCCAAAGCGGAGGTTGCTTCATCTGTGGTATACAGTCAGAACGGAGACATAGCATGAGTATCAAATGGGCGTACCAAGGATCAAAACAGTTGGGTTCCTCAATTTGGCACGAGCAATGGACAGCCGCTGTTTCTGCCCACCGCTGAGGCCAACACCAGTTCCACCTCCAAGGAGAGTGTCATATCCCTGCGGAAGGTCCCTCACAAACTCATGCATTAAAGCCGCCCGACAAGCCTCCTCTACCTCCTTCACCGTCGGAGCTGTAACCGAATGACCATGAACAGCCATAGCGATGTTTTCAAAGACGGTCTTTTCATCAAATATCACTACTCCAGCTGCTCCTTGCTGACCAACGCAGGCGATATGAGACCGAAGCCAGTTCTGGTGGAAAGAACGTAGGTCTGTGTCGTCCAGCGTGACCATGCCTTCCTGAGGTTGGTAAAGATTGAGGAGGAGGTGGGCAAGGGTGGACTTGCCGGATCCAGAAGACCCGACAACAAATGTAGTATCGTTAGCTGGGAGAAAGAGTGACACATTGGAAAGAACGGGGACAGTTGGACGAGAAGGATAGGCAAAGGTGACATTGTACATGGCGAAGCCGCCAAAGCATTTGGAAGGAGTGAGTTGGTTTGAAGAGGGAACACCTTGAGATGGAACAGGAGCTGCAACAGTGAGGAGGGAAACCATGGCCGACTTGCCCTTGGCGAGGACGATGAACTGGGGGATACACATCTGGAGGTTGCTCGACGCAATGAGGCATGCCCAGAAAACGGTCATGACGTCGCCAGCGCTGGCATGTCCATCACGTACGAGCTTGGCACCGAACCAGAACCCTTGCACGAACATAGCCATCATGACAAACTGCGACATGCCTGACGTGCAGGCCCACAATGTGTTCAGTCGCTTCGCAGCGTCGTTGAGGTGACCAAAGACTTGACTGGCTCGACGATGTTCAACGCCGGAAGCATTGAAAGCTTTCACGGTTGATATCGCCGCCACGGCACGGTCGACGATGGTGGATGCGATACTGGATTGTTCACGCTCCTGGGCGAGGAGTGGCGAGGCGAATGCTTGAGAAAAGCCTTGAATGATGACGAGGACGGGAAGTGCGGAGAGGATGACGAGGGTAAGAGCCCATGAGCGCATGAAGGCGAGGATGAGGCAAGTGATGCATGTCGTGAGGTACTGAACGAGCATTCCCGAAGCCAACGATGAAGCCATTCGGACATCGTCAGTCTCTCTAGCAGTGAAGTCAGCAGCAAGTCTCATTGGGAATAAATAAAAATACCTACTTTGAAAACTTGGCCATTAGGCCACCAGCACCAACAGAGTTCGTTTGGCCTTCCGGGACTGGTTCACCAGAACCCAGATGCAAGTCGAACCACGTCATGTCCTTTTGCGCTACGGCGGCGTATACTGCTTTGCGGAGAGCCATAACGTTCGTCTCTCCGGTCCATATCCAGAGGCAGGAAGTGATGCTTCCAAGAGCCAGTGCCCCAACAGCGAGGCCAATGAGCTCCAAAGCAGCAATCCCAACTGCGTGAAGGAGTGCATTTTTCACTGTTGGGGAAGGGTCCGAGATGGTTGAAAAGGTTGCAAAGGCGTCGAATGCTTGACCGACTACAAAGGTCATGAAAGGTGCAACCCCTCCCGCAATAGCAGAGGCGCAAACTGCTGGTACGACGAGAAAGATGAAGTGTTTCCGAGAGATGAAATAGAACAGAAGTCGTGTGGAAGGAGTAAATTGTTCCATGGGTGGTGGGGTGTGGTTGGGTTTGACCGCGACAAATTCGGTAGAGATTCGTGGTTGCGCGTCGTTACATAGGTCGTTAGTGGACATCGTTCAACGATAAGGAAAGAGCTGTCCCTTTGATTAGTATATAGCCTAAAGTCTTTTTAGAACATGACTCACCGAATCGTGGAGAAACGAGCTCGCTCGTATAAAGGTGAGGAAGAAAGAGACCACGGAAGGGCGAATTTTGACGGCGCATTGTTGGATAAATGTCTCTATTCAGCGGACAATGAGGAGGATGGCCCAGGGGAAATCCATTGTCTGTTTGTTCTCACAGTCAAAAATAACATGTGATTTGTTTGGGCACTCGAGTCATAGCCAAACAATAACACAGCCATCGCGTGGGATTCTGTCATCTCACTTTGGCCTTGTTTACATTCCTTACTGCTTTCAAATCAACTGGTGATCGAAACCACGTCCTCAACGATTTTTCATTTGGAGTCACTTTCATCTGGCCCAGATCTCCATTGTCATTCCAAAGTTTTCTTTCTTTCCATTTTATGGTACATTCAATATTTCTCCCAAAATTTTCCGGGCGCACAACCTCTGAGGCTTTCCTGCCAAATTTCCTGCCAAATTTTCTCCGGTACTAGTAACTACCTCCTTTATTAAGGAATATATTTCGATCCTGGTACTCTGGTGGGCTCAAATCATCAAAATTATTAACCTCCTTATTCAGAAGGAGTCACTGTTGCCTGGAGGAAATGACTGCCAAGTTAGCCTTTGGACAATGGAAAAGGTTCTCTGTGGTGATGTCTGATCCCTTTTTTTAATACCAAGTGTACGGATGTACTTTACCAGATTTGATTCTCGATCACTAGCATTAGCGTTTACTGCCACCGTGGCTTCATGAAATGCTCAAATTTTGTCTGGCTAAATTTTAACGAAGGCCTAAGCAAGGCGATCGCAGGATATGCATTACAAATGGAACTGCACTTCAGGAACAAGTTTCGAAGGATTTAAGGTCATAATCCTTTTGCAGGACCGAAAGACCGATATGGACTAGAAAAGATTGTGGTTTTCTTTTTAGTTTTAAGGAAGGATTAATTTGGTTAATTTGTCATGGGCATTTACTTGAAGAAATTGAAGGCTGGATAACTGGTGAACAAGGCAAAAGACTCACTGAAAAACATGTTGTTAGCACCAGCTAAAATCATAAGTGCAAACCGACTGACAGAGAAATACATCAAGGTTCGTTGGTTTGCATGGAGTGGCTTATATGCCTGCTTGAAAGCCTCAAGATTACCTCCAGCCTCACCAGTTGCCTGCGTGGATGTGTCAGAAAGACCAAGATTTCCGTTAGGGTCAAAGTGATTCTTTGCTCGGGAGCAAACAATATCTGCATCTATGTCAAATGAGGTAAAGCCTGGACAGTAGCATCCTGAGAGATTGGGGACATACAATAAACAGGGGCTGGGATGGAGACTGATCGCGTAGCCCTTGCATAAACATGACACAATGCAAAGGAAATTGCTTGGATTGAATCAGCACTTCATCAAATGATCAGTAAAAACATTGTCTATTTGATATGAAGCAAGCTCACTTGAATCCATATTCGTCATGAAGGACCTAACAGGTATAGCATGTCAAACAATCCCTACCATAAACATGGAAAGCTAATAATATACATACCGTGTAATGACCAGGACGGCTTGTTCCAAGGATACCGGCGTGGCTTTGAAGAATAAAGTCGAAGTTGGTAGGGTGAGCAATTCCGGTGTCAATGACCGAACCCGGAGGAGCGTTGCCGCTCCTGTCCGCAACATTGGGTGGCGGGAACATTCTTTCAAAAGAGAAAATTAATAAAAATAAAAATGACAAGCTACTCGAGGAGGGCTTACTGATTGTGGTGTCGCTTTCCGACAATGATCAAAGTGATCTTCGGATTGATCTTCAGTTCCATGCAAGCTTCTAAAATATGAAGGAATATATAAGCAAGTCTTATGTGCAAGTTGCTAGCCGAAATATCTTGGCAGTTACTAACCTTTAATTAATGGAAGTTCTTTATATTGATTGAAGTAATCAGCAATAAGAGTGTTGTATTCAAGAATAAAACTACCTAGTTTCAGGACGTCCTTGAATTGCCCTTCAGAAACGCCATCTTCACATTTCTATCAGCAAAAAATGTTGCAGTCCACCCGAAGTAGAAAACAAACCGCGATAGAAAATAAGCTTCTTTGGCGGCAAATCTTTTTCTCCTTTGTTCTCGACCTTCTGGCGGTAGATCATGTAAAGCCCGAGGACATGCTATGGAAGTTGTCCTCAGACCTTGAAGAAGGTCGTAAATTATCAGTCAAATGCTTACTTTGCACATGTCCTTGAGATCATTGATGATCTCCTGGCGTCCCGTCTGAACCCTGGAAGTAGCGACGTACTTGGCAGCATGTGTATCAACGCTCCCGACAACAGCCGTAAAGGATGGACGGTCTGTAGCTCCGGGAGGAGGATGGATAACATCTGCGCCTAGAGAAGAATAACAGCCAGTTTAAATCTACTGAAGTAGATATGATATCGGAAGAAAATTAAAAACCTAGTATTACAGTAGGATTGATCGGATCGTTTAGGGCTGAGCTATCTAGGACCACATTGATTCCTCCCAGTTTCACATTGACTCTAGAAAAATCCGCAGTGAGTATGTTCCTTCCTAGTAGAATCCAAAACAGATCATACTTTAGCACTACATTCATCCAGTATTGCTCCTTGGCATGACTGCACTTACTCGCCTTGAGGCACTGAGTCCCGACACCGACCTGCAGTCATGTATCAATTTAGACAAAAGTCGGCAGAGACGAAAGTAAGACTGACCATCACATCGCCAAAGCTACCATTATCCGTGCTTCAATAGTATTCCACTTCCGAGCATTCAAGGTATTTGAACTCACTGTTTGACTTTTGTGTAAATGTCGCCTCCTCCGTCAGGAAGAATAGCCACCACCAAGCTCGGAAGTCCGCCCATGGTTTTAACAGACTCGGCTCCTAAATTTTTGAGTTGCTGCGACAATGGAGTGAATGGTAAACATCAAAAGAACGACTCCGTACAAAAGATGCGTACCATGGCAATGTCGCCTTGTCCATTTTCACGCCGTACCAACGGGTCTTTGTTGCCAACCAGACACCTATGCATGTATCGTATTCATTCATATCAAACAAACAGAGCAAGGGATACGTTCAATGCTCACCGACACTTTCGCATGCCTTCAGAAATCCTTTGACCGCGTCTTGGAGAAATGTATTACTGAATTTGTCGGTATATATCACCACAGCCCAACGGACGATACTAGCAGGCTAAAAAATTTCCGGCCGACCCTATCGTAATGTGGATTGTGAGTAAGTATTTGCGTTTGCGAGTTATAGTGACGTACATGTTCCATGCGCCAGACTTTGGTTCCTATAAAATAATCAAATTTAAAACCAAGAGAAATATCTTGACAAGGGACCCATACGACGATTGCTGGCGTTGACTTCTTGTCATCCGCATACCTCAATTTGGCGGCGCAAGTATCCTTACGTCCACCTTGAGAGGTTCTGTGTCGATTTCCATACCGAAATCCTTGACGTAGTCGGACTGGCCGTATTGAAGGGTCTAAATGAGAGCAGAAAAGTTACCAATACCTTGTCTTGGTAGTACGTAAGATTAATTACCTGAATACCCTGTTTGATCTTTTCAAGCCGCTCTTCGGGTTTCATGGTCGAAAATTCCAAAACAGATCTCATTTTATCGTCCGGAATTTGCTTTCGAAAGATCTGACCTCTTGGCACTATACACATCTCCAAAGGGATCATTGCGGTTGCTCCAACCTAAAGATAATCTTTGAGTGTCTAGAAAAATGAAAATTCATGTGGAATCTACCTGGACACAAATTACAGTTGGAAACGTCAAAGGATGCCCTATGCTGCCGAAGTATTGAGAGACGGTCATAGTACCACCTCCATGCAAGTCAAATGTATGAGCATTGGCACCAACTGTACTCAAGCCACGAATGACGCGAGGCTTTGCTCCAGTCGTTGTAACCTGGATGCGTAGGCCCGCCAAGAACTTCTGGAGTCGAATGCGATCTCGTTCAGAGAAGTTGACATTGTTTCCTGGTGACAATAATTGTGCGGGATTGGTGTTAGGCGGTCGATTCATGAATTCAATGCACAAAGGGATCAGGGGACCATCCTTATACATCACTGCGGTGGCGAGGTCGACGTTGACAACGAGACGACCGATAGTAGGACGAACAGATTGGAAAATGCCACGCCATGCCACCATTCCGCCACCAAGACCTCGCGTATCCTGAGGAGTATAGAACGAGCGTTTGTTGAACGGGAAATTCAAGTTAGGCTCCATGCGAATAACAACGTTCAGTGCCTATAAATTGATGAATATAGAAAGCAGCAGTCAAGATAACGAATACGAACAGTCAAAGCAGTCAAGACTTTCTCATCCGTCGATTGCTGACCGTGGATGTATCCGTCGAGTACCCTACACCGAAATGTATCAATAATACATTCTGAATGAGAAACTGAATTTCTTACTCAGGGTTAATCTTGGCAACCATCGTGAGCGTAATAAAGTACACGCGAGGCGCACGAGTAGGATTTCCACCTCCATTTGCTTGAGGCAAAACGACTGAAAACTGGTAGTTACAATGTATAAGGCGATGATATAATAGAGACCTCAAGAAGAAATGCATACTCTTCGAGAGTTGTTGGGGCCGAGAGGGAGTTCACGCGGAGCGAAGGCGATCTTCCTCCCGTCGTATACTATCTTGGGGGTGAAGATATCGGGCTCATCGCATTGCATAACTTTGAACAACTCCATGTTGAGCCTTGCCGGAAGTTTGTCGGGCTCAACCACTTCAGTGACCGATCGATACACTTTCTTATTAGAAGGAACACAGAAAAACGTACCAACTATGTTGCCTACGCATCAACATTACGGGCGATAGGAGCATAAAAGCATCTTACCATCATAATGGAAAATAAAGCCTTGAGGAAAGCGTTTGACTGCAAACGAGTTAACTTGCATCTGAACACCTCTTCCACCCTGGCCAAAGTTAGGTCGCTTCAAGCCAACAGCCTCGACATGAGCTATGTCGATGCGAAAAAGAGTTTGGAAAACGTTGGATAATATTCAAAACATCTCGAGCATTACATAGCTCACCTGCTGGAAGGCCACTCGGCTGGCTCCCACGACCAGCACCACCACCTCGGCCAACAAGAGAAAAGGTAGTTGCCCTTCCTCTTTGTTGGCCGCCGCGGTTTGATGCGTTTCGTGCGGGCATGTCTTGCAGTTTCAGCAAAGAAAAAGAAATAAAAGTTGTAAAAGAAGGTAAACTTCACGTAAAGCAGCCAAGTGCCCAAAGGGGTGGTGCAATGGGGGAAAGATGGTTTGGATGTAGGGTTTTTATAGAGCGAACTACGCTGCGCTGAAGGCGTGGGGAAAGATAAGACAAGGATTACGGCAGGGAAGCTTGATCCCATCGCCTTCGTTTAGGGGATACTAGGGTATGAACGTTATTTTCGCCATAATCATTGAAAACCTACTGAGAATGGCACGCAGTGATATAGAGGGAAGAGATGGTTGCACACTCACTAGGTATCCAAAGGACAGGAAGCATTAATATTCTGGAATTTTCTGGTTGAGTGAACTTGCTTCAAACCGATGTTTTTTGTGACTCGACAGTGCGCGCAAAAGGGCCGATGACGGTGTCAGAGCGCCCACAGATGCTCAAGTGACCAAAGGCCAGAACATGTTTTGATGCAAACATTAATTGATAGATCCAGACGACAGTTGCACAGTTAATATCCCGATACCCAGCCAACATGTACGCCTCGTGGCCTAGCGAAATCCAAAACAGAAGTGAGTGGGCAGAAAATCAGATCATCAGGAAAGGAAGAATATGATTGAGCAATGATTTTGAACAAAATTTAGCTGAAGCAATAGGAAGGAAAAGCAGAACTGTGAAGGCACTAGCAAATCATAGATAGAACCTGGATTTCAGATCGATGAAGTTAACATGGCTGTATGATAATAGGAATCCCACGTTGATGAGAAAGACCACACGTAACACGTTATTCTACCGCAGCGCGAACCACTTCCTTTGAGTCACATTTAAAGAGAACGCAGTCGATTGTGGCACCGGAGCTTTGAATCTCAAGATACGATAAGCAATTATGAGTTTTCAGATGAAATGAAACGTACTTGCTTTCCTCTATTCGAATTTCAGTCGAAATTCAAGCATGCCTGCCCTCATTGACACACAAACATTACAATAATCCACACAAGTCAAGGTCAAATTGTGGCATCCCAGGTCCCATCGTTCTTAATGACACTGCGATGTAGGGTTAAGGAATGACAACCACTGCAGGCTGGAAGAGCGCACATCCTGGATCTTACAAAGCATGTTGGTCGTGTCTGCGCGTTGAAATAAGAACTATGGCGAAGAATCAACTAAAACTGCTTACGATCATATAGTTGTCGCATTGCGACGATTTCCCCTGGAATAGATATAGAGGTACCTATCGTGTTGCCCTGTAGCTTGCTTAGAATGATCATTCACGCATATAAGGGAGCCAATACTGAAACAACAATTTGAATCCAAGAAATAACCATGAAACTGTGATATTCATTCTAATCGCCTTCTCGAAATTACTGTACATTAGTTTTCAAAACGATGGTGGAGACAATGCACACGCGCACCTTTGTGATTGGAAATTTGTGGGAGGAAATCATTTAGAAGTAATAGCGAAGATAGACTATGCATTGTGGCCTCACAATCAAATCAGTTCTACACGTATTTTTTAGTGCTGACATTTCTGTCCAAGAAAAAGGTAACGAACGACATGAGATATCGATGGCCAGACAAACTGCCTGGGCCGGAAATATTGGGACGACAACAGTCCCGCTGTCATACAGGGACTTCGAACGAGACTAGCTCATTTCTAGCATCAAGCCGATACCAACAAGGATCAAGGCTACGACTTGCAGTGGTCTCGCAAAGGTTGTTGAATGATGAATCTTGTCAAGTTCTTGCTGCTTGACTTCGGCTCGTTTTCGGTTGCCTGTAAGAATGTCGATATGCGCAGGACGGGTGTAAGTCTGTCCCGAGCTTGTTTGCGCAGATGATGCCTTGGATCTTGCCGAAGGTGGCGAAAAGGCGTATTCAAAAGATCCTGATTTCGGACCCGGTCGTCGTGTTTCCCAGGCGTAAGTCGCTCGAGCAGTTTTCGTAGGTGGAGCGCGTGGATGGAAGGGTGCAGCTGGTGCGGGCGAGCGATGTAGAAGGCTGCGATCGTAGGCACGCCTATACAGCAATATTTCAAGCCAAACTTGGTGAAAATAAGTCTCCGAGGCGCACCTTTCTCGTTCATTACTCAGGATGGCATAAGCTTCACTAGCTTTCTGGAATATTGCTCGAGAATTCGGATCATTAGAGACGTCGGGATGGTGTAGCTTGCTTAGCTGAGTTCCATGTTAATGACGATGTCAATGGAGGAGTTTTGAATTCTAGACCTTGTAAAAATGTGACTAAAAAATCTCAGAAAAATAAGCCCTAATCTGCATGTTGAGTGACAGGATATTCACCTTGATTTGGGCCTTTGATGCACCTTCAGGGAGTCCCAGCGTCTCATAATGCGTCGCCCTCCTCGTACATGTTGTCGAAAAAGCTCTGACTTTGAGCTTGGATGAGGCAGATCTTGAGCAGGACATGGCCGTATGGAAGGACGATGACGGGTCTCCACTGGCCCGTCGATGAACTAGGGTTAGGGTTCCCGGTCTCGTTTCTCAGACCTGTGCACCGTTGTTTCCCTCGCACATATACCATTTCCGTAGACTTCTGGCAGCCTCAAGAGCGCCATGAACAATGCATTGTTACCCACAATAACGATACCCCTGGTGAGCTCGTCTTGCCATATCTCACCTTTTTTTTATAACCTTTTTTTCAGGAACTTGATCGCTCGACCATCAAAGATGTTCTCCACGGCGTGCTTCACTCCATTCTATTCCATCGTCTCTTCGGAACGATTAAACCACAGACTTTTGAAGTCCTTGATGTGACGATGGTGTGTTGATGTCGTCTATAAAGCTAATTCTTTGATGCTTAGTGTGTTCGCTAGCCAGGAGTATCGGATCCTGAAACGGAGCGGCTTGTGGATGAAAAGGTGGATGCATTCTGGAAAGGAATTGAAGGCGGAGCGACCAAAAGAGGACAGGTACGCTCATGATGTTAAACAGCATAACTTTTTCGTCTATTGAGTAATCTACACGTCAGATCATTATAACACTATCCGAAAAGAGGGTAAAAAAGAACTGGTTTTCAATAGGCGAAGAAGAGGTTCCATGGGAACAATGGTGAACCCGCTCGCTGCATTTTCCAGCCGCTCTATTCTGACGGCAGTCAATTTGACAGGATAATTAATGCGGAACTTCGGCAGCCCAGGAACGATTTGGGTGAGAAATCTTCTCAAATTAATATACTTCCACTAAACTCGAAACTGCGCCCAGATCGGCAAAATTTCCATGCAACACTTGCGTCCGCATTAACTAAAACTATCCACACAATGATATCGTATACATCGTCCGAAAAGGGGAGAGCTGTCGTTCCTCCAATAACAAACGCGACAATGATATCGCCTTTCCCGTTCAATGTAGTCGTCAAGGTTGGCAATGTGGAAATTGGTTGAGAAAATTCATGATCTTTGAAGTATTGTGCGTCATGATCTGCGTGTTAAGCTTTCCGTCCAAAATAGTGCACCGGCGTTTGGAAACGCCTGTGGATTCCATGAGGTGTCCAGAATTTTATGGGGGCCAAGAAGCGTGAGTTACTCACAGGGAATCCTATCGCTCCATCGTTGTGATAACCTTCTCAAGCAGCAGCGTATCACAGTTATAGCCTGCAAGCTTGTATATGGTTCTGCGGCGAGACACTAGTTTCCTTGCTCTTTGCTTGCAAACAACACCATATCGTTAATTGACAGTTGCGTCACCTCAAACTCATTACTGAAGCATCTGAAGGCACTTATACGGGTCAAAGGAAGGAGCATTAGCGTGTACAGAGACCGGAAGGCGGGAAGGACGTTTATTTGCCCATGTACACCTTGCCAAGCCTGGCAGCCTTAGCCTAGAGGCCATTGATCATCAGACAAAAGTCATGTGAATTTTCTCCACTTTTCCCCCGGACATCTATAACTCTTAAAAGATTCGGTTTTTGCTGACATGCACATTGTCACTTCACCCCACGATGTCTTCTGAAGGTCTCAAAGATGCTGGGCCAAGGATAGTGATCGTAGGCGCTGGGTAAGCCCAGATGCGTAACCTCTTTGGTGATCCCTCATTTGAGTCTTCTTCAGAGCGGGAGGGTTGTCATTTGCCATTGCTTTAAAGCGCAAATATGGATTTCGCAACTTCCATGTAGGTCTCCAGTTTTTAAGCCCACTGCAGTTCAGGCATTAACTCCTGTTTACGTCCAGATTTATGAAAAAGGAAGTGAAGTTGGAGGAACCTGGCGAGTAAGTGGACCCCGGAGTCAATTACTGTTATTTCGGCACATATCTAACATATTGCTTGTCTCATAGGATAATATATATCCCGTATGTATGTATACAATAGTGAACGGCTGACCACCGACCGTTACACAGGGATGCTCCTCAGATGTAGCCGTGGCTTTCTTCTCCCTTTCATCCGATCTCCAAGACTGGAAAGAATCGCATGGCTCTCAAGAAGATATCTTCAAGTACTGGGTCCGCCTGGCCAGGAAATATGACCTATATCCTCACATCTCGTTGAACCACAAAGTCACTTCAGTGGAATGGGATGACAGCAGAAATTTTATCATGTCAAAGCTGAAGATACTCTCACGGGCAACTGTGATATTTCGACTGCTGAGATTGTCATTTCAGCTATCGGAGTTCTGGAAACGCCCAGATTTGCTAGGATCCCTGGGTAGACACCTTCAAAGGCGACAAGTTTCATTCTGCGCGTTGGGATTATGGTGTCGATTTGAAAGGCAAACGCGTCGGAGTGGTTGGTAATGGTGCATCAGCGTAAGTTTTTGTTTGTTCCACGAGACAGACAGTGACTGGAAAAATATGTTCCTCGCAGGTCGCAATTTGTTCCGAAGTTAGTGGAGAATCCAGAAGTGCAAATTATTCAGTTTTGTCGCAGTGCGCAATGGGTGTTCCCTAACGTGCGTGTTTTGTCGCGTTCACGTGATTTGCAAAGTAAAATTCTCTTAAGCTTCGGAAGGAACTCTCGTCGTTCAAAAGATGGACTTTACGCAATGTACCATTCACGATGCGCCTATATCGATGGAGTGTTTTCTTAAGGGTGCGTCTTCTTGCTATGTAGATGCGATCCGTCCTTTAAACCTCACTATTATTTTCCAGCATGAGCTCTTATATGCCCTGATCTTTGGCCAATCATATCGCGACGGGGCTTTACCAAAGTCTGTTTTTTGTTTATCAATGGACGTCTATGGCTTGAATCTAAATACCTTGTTCACAAGCTGCTAACATACTATATGAACATAACGCACCCAGGAACATCATGATAAGTTGATACCCACAATGCGTACGTAGCCTGGTATTTGTATTTTGTTTCGCTGTTTCACTCTAAATCAGCGCTCGGTTGTAAGCGCATAGTCTTTACACAGGATACTAAAAGCTCTCCATCAAAGTAATATCGACCTGAACTGGGATGGCATTGAAAAAATAGTTTGAAGATGGATTCTTACCAAGACGGGTACGCCTCAGGACTTCATGAGCATTGGAGCCTAGATTGACTTGCTTTTCTTCTGCATCATCGTAAAGGCGAACACATACCCCTGGATTTCTCATCTTTGCCACAGGCTACGCTGCGGTAAATTCTCAACTCCAACAGAGTCCGCTTGTTATTGATATTGTACAGGATGTTTATCCCCTTCCTCTCCGTGGAAGAACGCAAACTATTCAGCAGTATTACGAGAAAGAGAAAGGCCAAAGGCATACTTCGTACCACTGTGGCCCGGTTTTCCGAACTTCTTCATGATTTTTTGGTTTGTCACCGCCCCTGCAATTTCTCCCACACCGACTGAATCACCGTTCTTACAGGGCCGAACACTGCGACAGGGCATACCTCCGTTATTTTTACGAATGAAGTTCAGGTGCGTTCAGATTCGATTTCTCTTATTTGACTAATGAGCTACATTAGATCGACTACATTTGCAACTCACGAGCCTATTCTCGAGAGGAAATCTTGTCCCTCGAAGTGAAGCAGTCCGCATCGGACGCCTATAACAGCAAGATACAGGGCTTCTCAATAGTTCAGTCTTTACGGGCTGTTTATCATGGTATCGTGTAGGAGGGGACGGAAAGGTTTCGGAGTATCTTTCCTGGGTAAATCACTTCTTGCATTTTGAAAGCGAGCACACCTGACCCTTTCAATCTTTGGACAGGAGTGGGATGCAGTTCTGGACGTGGCTTCGAAAACCAAATTGGCTGACTACCTTGGCGTTGGTGCTGATCATTGATATCCAGACAGGTCTTCAAACAGAGGCTGTGGAAATCGCTACGGATTGCGGCGTTCTCTGGCCTTGTGATCCTCGCCGCAAGCCAGACTTCCCTTTTGAAGGCAAGCTACGCCGCCTCCGCCGCCGACTGTTTCCCGCAAAGTACAGTTCAGGATATTCTGGGCAAGCTCTGGAACATACAACCCATGAGGTTCATGAATTAATTTCATTCTTATACCGACACTGTTTGCAAACTAGCTCTTCTAGTTGCTACATCAGTATGAGCTATAGCTTATCTGACTGGAAGTGTCATGAGATTATCTATAAATAAGTAAAGCAGAACTATCTGCCCATATGTCGCTCGCAGCCTCGCTTGCAGTCATGAATCATGATTTCCGTGATTATAAGAGGGCATGTGAACGAAACCTTCCCAGCTTCCATCACCCTTAACATACACCACCAATAGCGTCCCCACAGCAGAGAAAAGCTATGCCAAGGGTTGTAATAATAGGAGCAGGGTGAGTTGAGAGGCTTCACGGTTGACCTCGTTGTAACACTACCTGATTCGCTTCAGACCAGGCGGACTCTCCTGTGCGATCGCCCTGAAGCGGAAATATGGTTTCGATAATTTTACTGTGCGTCCATTTGTCAGTATAAGCTTGAGAGAGACTTAACGCCACGTCGACTCAAAACCAGATCTATGAAAGAGGGGGCGAAGTCGGAGGAACCTGGCGAGCAAGTCTTTTCGTTATCATTGACAGGCTACATCTTAGTAACGAGGGCTTATAGGAAAACACATATCCAGTATGTTAAGTACAACGCACAAAGATTTGATTTGTCCGCTCACAAGCTTTTAGGGAGCCTCGTCGGACGTCTCTGTGGCCTTTTATTCTCTCTCAACCGACCTTCGCGATTGGAAAGGGTCGCATGGATCACAGAAAGAACTGCTCGATTATTGGGTGGACCTGGCGAAGAAATATAATCTCTATCCTCATATACTCCTCAACCACGCTGTCAAGTCAGTGGAATGGGATACCACTAACAACCACTATCACATCGTGGCCGAGGATGCCTCGACTGGAAAGAGTAGCTCTTCCACTGCTGAGATCGTCATTTCAGCCATTGGAGTTCTGGACACTCCTCGGTTTGCGAGGATACCGGGATTGGATACGTTCAAGGGAGCTAAATTCCATTCTGCACGTTGGGATAGTAGTGTCGAATTGAGGGGCAAACGCGTTGGAGTGATCGGAAATGGTTCATCAGCGTAAGCGCAGGATCAGAACGTGATGATCAAATGCTCAATCAAACACGCCTTTGCAGGACCCAATTCGTACCACAAATTGCAAAGGATCCCGAGGTTCGAATAATCCAATTCTGCCGGACTCCCAGCTGGCTCTTACCCGATGTGAGTCATGAGCCGTCTATTTTACTATTTTGCGCTCAATATATCAATAGAATCGCGTACAGTATTCACAGACTACAAGATGGATACTACGTAATATCCCTTTCATGATGCGACTTTACCGTTGGATTCTCTTTATGCGGGTACGCGCGTGGACAATTCATCTAAATTAGGTGCTAACGATTATTTTTGTACTCTGAAGCACGAGTTAGTGTATGCCTTGATATCCAGTGGTGATGGATTCCTCCGCCGACTTCTTACCAAGGTACACTGCGTAATTTTTGTTCTCACTATGCTCTCCGTTAACGTTAAGAAGAACTTTACGAATTACATAAAAAGCAATGCTCCTAAGAAATACGTTGACAAATTGGTGCCGACGTATCGTGTGTATCAATGAATTTGCGCGTCTGTTGACACTGCTGACATTTCTGCAGCCCTTGCTTGTAAAAGGCTTGTAATCGATACTGACTATCTGCGAGCGCTTCATCAACCTAATTTGGATATTAACTGGGATGGGATTGATAGAATAGTTGAAGACGGGATACTGACCAAGAAAGGCATGTCATTTAATAATATGTAGTCTTCCTTCGTATTAACCTCGAGGCTCTGTAAAGCGAACATATACCCCTAGATGTAATCATCTTTGCTACCGGTTACGCTGCGGTAAATACCTCCTATTACTGTGTTTATCAAGTTTTCTAATATGATCTAGGACTTCTATCCGCTTCATGTTCGAGGCAAAACACACACTATCCAAGAGTATTACGAGCAGGAATTGGGCCAAAGGCATACCTTGGCACAGTTGTTCCCGACTTCCGAACTTCTTTATGATTTTTGGTTTGTTTTCAGTTGTTTGGATCCTCACATTTACCTTACCTGACTACTCTTCTACACAGGGCCGAATACTGTGACCGGACATACCTCTGCCATATTTACGAACGAGGTCCAGGTATGGTGATCTAAATTTATGGCAGAAATTCCCCCTGAACTTCAGTCTTTTACTTAAGATTGATTACATTTTGAAATCATCAAACCTGTTATCGAGAGGAAGGTCTCATCTTTGGAGGTCAAACTATCCGCAACAGATGCATATAATGATAAGATCCAGGCTCTTTTGAACAACTCTGTGTGGGCGGGATGCATCTCGTGGTATCGAGTTGGAGGCGATGGTAAAATATCGAGTCTCTTTCCTGGGTAAGTGTCATGAAGTCAGATTAACTGTTCAACCTAAAACGTGGTACTAGACCTGCCTTACGATTTTGGCTCTGGCTGCGGAAACCCGACTGGAGACATTTTTCTGGCGTCAACGCCGACCACTGGTTATCTAACCAGATATTTAAGCAGCGACTCCAACTGTTGCTCAGAGTACTTATTTTCTCTGGCTTGTTAGCATTGGGGGCGAGTCGCATGGAGATGTTCAGAGCAATTCAGACCAAGGCTTTTCCCCTTGCGCGTAGCTTGCTTGAGAGTGTCTCTAAACAGAAGTCGAGAATTATTGGGTAACTGTCAAGTAAATATACTATACTGACAGGCAACTTGATACATTGCAAATTCGCATATTGGATACTTGTCATAAGTAATTACTGGCATCCATGCCACCCAGCTTACTATATATCTAGAGAATGTATGAGCAATCTTTAAAATAGTATTTGATCATGGTCAGAAAAACCTTCCACTCGTGTTTTGAATTTGAAACTGTCTTACGAGTCGATCCTTACGCGCGGTGGTCATGTGCCAGGCCTCGAGACCAGCACCAAGGTACCACTGGGAATTTTTAAATCCTTTTTGATACGATACACACCACGCTTGCTACTCAACTTTCTCAACTATCACTGTCTTCGAGCCTCGCCCCTGGCCACATGTCCATACGCAGCCTGACAGACCTCGGGCCTCAGGTGTCGCCCTGTACTTGAAGCGAGACGTCTATGGTTTCCAGCCGGCAATTAGGAGTACCCTGGTCATGCTTTGGCCAGATAAATAGGGCAAGGGTCAATTCGCAGTAATCCTCAACCATACTACTATGACTATCCCGACAACTCAAAGAGCAGCTGTGATTGAAAACTTTAGTACTCCTTACAAGCTGAAGGAAGATCATCCAGTCACGCAACCTGCTGATCTGGCCCCTGGTCAATGTCTGGTTAAACTGGAGTACGCTGGAGTCTGCCACTCTGATTTGCACGTCCGTAATGCCGAGTGGGCGACAAAAGCAACCCTTCCGCTCGTTGGAGGGCACGAGGGTATAGGGCGCGTCGTTGGAATCGGAGAGTCTAGTGGAGATACTATTAAAGTTGGAGACAGGGTCGGACTCAAATGGATTGGAAACGTCTGTGGAAAGTGCGTGCGCGTAGGATTGCCGTCTTGAACCTAAAGTATGTGGCTGATCTATGACTTCCAAGGTGCGAAATGTGCAGAAAGGGTTATGAATCTTGTAAGATCTAGTTGGAATATTTCCATTTATATGAAGTACTGATGATTAATTATTCAGGCTGCGCTCTCAGCTTCCAAACTAGCCATGGATTTAAAGTGGATGGTACTTTCCAGGAGTACGCTGTAAATGGCACATTGAAGTCTTCGGGTTGTTTATGCTCAAATCCTTGCTACTTTAGGTGTCGTTCACCAATTACGTGACACCTATCCCTGAGGAGCTTGATGGTCCTTCTGCAACGCCTATTTTATGTGCTGCGAGTTTTGAAACATTCCTCCTCCGTCGTGCTATTTTAATAACAATGTATCTTTTTCATGTTACAGGGATTGACTGTCTATAAAGCTCTGAAGCAGACCAATTTAATCATTGGACAATGGGTAGCGATTTCTGGAGCAGGCGGTGGGCTAGGCCATCTAGGTAATTGTCATTTCAATCCCGGGTTGTACCCTTTATGAACAGATATCCTCTCATTTCAGCTGTTCAATATGCTGTCGCAATGGGTTTCAGAGTTTTGGCTATAGGTCAGTGCAAGCAGGAACCTTGTTCCTTTTCCAGTGCCGATCCATAATTATGATAGATACCGGGGAGACCAAGAAGAAGTTGTGCCTTGAACTTGGTGCTGAGCGATGGGTAGACTTCATGGAAAGTACCGATCTTATCAACGATGTGAAAGCGGCAACAGACGGTCTGGGTCCAGAAGCAGCTGTCATTGCAGCTGGAGATGTGCGTACCTTTATCTTTAATGCTAAATTAGCTCAATTTGATGCCTCAAAATAGGCCAAGCCCTTCAACCAAGCCGTTCTATATCTCCGTCTCAAAGGGACCCTAGTTTGTGTCGGCATGCCCGGTGGTACCGCTATGCTGAATGTCCCTTTGACTCTTTTAATTGCGAAGGTGTGTGTTTTGTTATTTGGAATACCGATCTCTTTAATATATTGTTCTAGTCGTTGACAATTCTAGGAACTTCTATTGGGTAGTCCACTTTCTTTCCACCTTCCCCCGCTCTGTCCGCTCATGGTTTTATTAGGAGTCAACAAGACGCGATCGAGGCTCTTCGTATCGCTGCGCTTGGCAAGGTGAAATGTCGACATGAAGTCAAACCTTTTGAGGAGATTAATAGGTGAGATACTACGTCTCTTGAGCTTCCTTATCGTTAAAAATATTTCGAAGCGTCATCGATGATATGGCGGCAGGACAAATTGCAGGAAGAGTCGTTCTTCGTTTCTAAGCCGTTCATGTCTGAAAGGTATGGCATCCTTGCGATGGTCAGTCATAATTGTACACATTTGTCTTGATATAAATCGTCAATAGCCTGAGTTGCCAGCACGAGATACGTGAGTCAGGCGAGCCCCGAAGAAAGTGGGCCAAACATCATGCTGTTCTGCCTTCGCTTCTCCTTCATCCGTAATCTATGCTCCAGGATGATGAAGGATATTAGAATGTCTTCCATCATCTCATCACATTCTTCCTTTATTGTAAGAGCAAGCGACTCCGGAGGTCTCGTTCGAATTGCAAAAGCAAGGGGTACCTCTGGATCCTCCGCAGGAAATAGCTGAACCGAAATAAGTATCTGGATTTGAAGCTCTAGCTGGGCAGACGATCTTACAGCTAGTCGGTAAGTTGGATTTGTCTTCCAAATAAACTTCCCGGAATCCGTAACTAATGAGGTGCAAGACCTGGGATGGATTTTATTAGAATGAGGAAAGAAAGCAACAGCTGGGTGGCAAGTTACTCACTCCGGGTGCGAAGTTACCATTACCGGTCTGAGCCATTTACTTACTGCGATCGAATGACCTTCATTGCGAGAAGGAAATTTGACTGTATCTGGTAAAAGTTCTCGACGTTTTATGGTGGCAACAATGCGTTGACCAGGAATGTCGCAGATGTCGGTACGGGACATCGATTTGCTCGTAATGGTACTATAAGTCAACAAATTTCCTGAATATACTGTAGCGTTGATCACACTGTGTTGGTCGAAAACAAGTGACTTTGAGGAGGAAGCTTTAGACGAGTCTTGAGCGGCAGTCTCGGAGTTCATGGATTCAGGACTTGTTGTCGAGATGATCCAAGGTCTATGGAAGAGTGAGGGGAGGGCAAGTGGAAAGGGGCATCTAAACAGAAATATTTCCGGAGAATATATACGAAATGAAGACCCGTTTCGATCATCATTTAAGTAATAGATAAACTTGGATATATTGCCAAGTATTTTTGGGCCTCAAGTGCTGGTTGATGACCAACCAATAGGCTCAAGAGGTAGATCATGTTAACCCCGCATTCGTGTCAAGAGTAGTAGAAGCGTAAGATATGAGCCTATATTATTATCCAACGAAAGGAATTGCTATTGCATCTGAAATTTCTTCTTCTCTCAAAAAAAAAAGAATCTGCACGCTCACAACCTGCGTCAATACACAACAGGTAAGGAAAAGGGACGCAATACATAGTTATATTTGGTTTAATCTTCTCGGATCAGTGACAGCTAGACAGACCAGTTTTTCAGACCTTCGACCCAAAACCCTACTACCTAAAGAGGTAGCGGGAATCATCATTCTCAGTAAAAAGCGAAGTCAGTCAAAGTCGGACTCCAGTTGGCAGAAGTTATCACTTGGTCATCAAAAAGTCATGACTTCGTGTAGTTTCCTTGGCAAGACAATTATGGTGACTATGTAGTTGGACTATGGTCATATTATAGTCAACACAATGGAGACTTAACCTCCTCATCCACATTGGACTTACGCATTCTCGAATCTCTTCAAGTCGAGCCTAGTTAAGCACGTTTGGCCTTAGCACGTGAACTGCTTGTTGAAATTCACAGGCTGAGAACTTGGCGTCGACTTCTCATCTTCCCTTCTTCTACCTCCCTCTGTCCCCATAACTCCCTCTGTCCCCATTCCCTCCTATTTCCCTGCACAACAAGCATCATTCCACTTCATTGGTATGTCATGAGATATAGTTACACCTCTCTCGTGTCTTAACTCTCGTTCAAAGGATCCGCCTGCAACCTGTGACACGCAATGTGAGGTTCAATGTAGGAGGACAGCAAGGCACTTCAATTGTATGGCAGATACATTGTAGGATGAAATTGAAACCTAGGTATGTATGGAATGCCCTTTCTGTCTATGGATACCCACTGATACATACATTTTGTAGGCCTGAAGGATGTCGGGGCCCCATGGGTTGACACATCGAGCCATGCCTTTCCGACACTGGTCAATACCTTTACAGGACACTGTGAGTAGTGCTGTATCCCCTGGTTGTTGGATCTAAGTCCTTGTAGTAGTGTAATAGTCAGAGCGTACATACCGGATCGACTCACTACAGTAGTCTACAATTGTAGAGTAACTATACCTATTCTTTATTCAGCCAGCTAAAATATGATTCAATTTGTTGAGTATACATTTGGAAATTGGCTGTGGAAATAAGGAGAATCTGAGCAAGTTCTGTATGACAAGAAATGTCGACTGAAGTACAACTATTTACCGACTATTTACTGACTGGCATAGATTTGTAGCCGAAGCTCGACTGGATATTGATTGACTATTGTCCGACTTACCTAGTCAGATTTTGCTCGGACCTGATGTAACAAAAACGCCTCTGTGGACTATTTGTTGAATTTGCCTGACTAAAGCCCGACTTTCGTGTTTACTGAGCATCATTAATGACAGTCAAATACGTCCCGTGGGCCGTCTGAAAATATTCGACTTCAACAATACCAGAATTATTTGAAGCTCCTGGTCGGTGAGTACTTGAATGGTGATTCTAGCATACTAAGTCCAGTCTTGGCATAACGAGGCATAACATCGTTCACAGCGTATGTGAGTACCGCCGCACGTAAGTGCATTATCGAAGTCAAACAGGTCGCCTATAAATAGGTGTGACGTCATTGTGGCAGTCGAACACCGCGATATAATTTGAAAGAACAACGAAACATGAATTTGCACATGGTCTAATTGCATTACGAGAAAAGAGTCTGAAAGAGTCCTTATCCATTGAGATAATTCCACGAACATATGGAGAAAAAGAATATCCACTTTTAGACGCGAGTCTTCTAAACCATCAAGGTTTCGAACAGCTCCTGAAAGCCGCACATCGTGATCATAGACGCTGACGGCCGGTATTAGCAATGCGATTGTTTTCAAGGTCCCCCAGAACTTCCTCAGCACTCTCGTATGTCGACAGTCGTCGGTGCGGAGGCCCCCTCTTCCTGGGTTGATCGGCTGCAACAATGTCTTCGTCCTCATCATCACTAGCAAATGGCGAGGCAGCAACGGAGATGGTGGAGGATGATGGCTCAGAAGGGATGGATGGCTTTGGTGCTGGCTCACCTGGCCCTCTTCGTGGCCGGTGTTCCAATTCTTTATCAGGAATCTGAGGAAGGTGTCAAAAAAATACCAAAGAATCAAAAAATTCACTGACCGGCAAGCGAACTAGATAGGCAAGCAAAGTAGAGCAAGACGCGAAGAAGAAAACCTTCTTCAAGCTGATGTCATAAGAATCTCGGGCATGACGTTGAATTTCTGGTGGTAGACTACTCAGCAGACGCGCTGAGTGTCTGATCCTTTTGATAAGCTGTCACGACGTTGAGACCATAGTAGACAAAGACAAAATACAGTGCCCTTACTTCCTCGGCATCAGGCGTATGAATTCTCTGCCGAAGCTCAGCCTCCAAGTTTGACTGGAAGATTGCGGATGAAATGGCCACTCCACCGACTTGACCTACAATTACAAAATTAGAACGGTGCCAGGCAAAACACACCTTAACATACCAATGCCTCTCCAAAGTTGACCGAAACCCGTAGCGATTGCCATAGCGTCCTCTATATATGATTAATTATCTTGTCAACAGCAAGACGTTCGATCCATTCACCTGGAACGTGAACCAAGAGTGCGACTGGGGCATTGTTCATGAGGATCAGTAGCGTCCAAAAATAGAGATGACGTACTGAGCATGGTTTGCAAAACAACAGCATTTCCGAAGCCCAAGGGTATCTATTGCAGTTGCTCAGAAAGTGAAACGAACGATAAAAAATAACGCAGCCTACAATGCTTAACCATGATTGAAGAGGTCCGGAGTCTTCTCTGATGTGGTAAATGAGGGAAGCGCCAATAAACGGGAACATTCCAAAAATCAGATTGATAGTTTTGTATCTTCCAGTTTTGTGCATCACCCAACCGGCGAACATGGAGCCTGTGGACATGGAAAGACTGTTTGGTAGCAAATGAAGACCTACGACAAAAATGAACCCTTCAGCGAATCGGCAGTCTGAACAGACAGGGCAACGTACCCGCCATCGATGCATTGGTCATAGGGACGGTCTGGAACCACATGGGGAAGAAATACATAACTGAAAAGTTGCACATTGCAACCAAAAAGTTCGAACAGCCGACAAGGATAGGAATATTTTGCTTGAGAAGGAAGCGAGCTAAGACTGGTTCCGGAGCGATAAAAAGCTCCACAATTATGAAAGCGATGGCAAACACTCCCGCACAAGTGACTGTAGCAATTACGGAAGAATTTGACCACTTCGATGAAAATTGAAATCAATGGCTCAATGTAAGGGACGTGGTGAACATACCGGGAGGCTTTCATTATAGCGAGCGCTAAGAAATAGGAGGGTCGATCCGACCTATTGAGGAATCAGTTGATATGTCACACAAAAAGTTCGAAAGTGTGTAGCCTTACTGCCAGGAGGAGAGTGCCGCTTCCCAAGTAATCTATTCTTTTCAAAACTTCTGTTGTGCTTTTCCCAGCTCCCTGAGAGACTGTCAGACAATTACATAGTCAACTTACAGAAACTTACTTCTGTGACGTAATTGAGATTCCAAGATGTCAAGAAATAGGAGACGAAGAAAATGGGAATCTGGATAAGGAAGGCCCATCTCCATCCCAGCCTGACCCAATTGAGAAGAAGTTCGACCATTGAAGATATTGTTCCACGCACCAGTCGGTGATAAGGCCACCTATCGGCCCACCTAATCCCAAGCCAAGCTGAAGCAATATTCCGTTAATTTTTATCTCAGAAAAGTTTATGAATTCCTCACCCCGTTGAAGACGCTTGCTATACCCTGGGTGAGACCTCGACTCTGAAACGCTATTTATGAGCAATACTCACTCATGGTGAAAGGAAACCTCTTACTCTTATGCTATACATATCACTAACAATGATCCTGAAGAAAACAAACGAATTGGTTTCTAGGGAAGGAAGGGAAGGATATAGCAGCATACGAGGATGTTGTGAATACGCCACCACCACCTATTCCAGAGAACTTGGGAGGTGTTAATTAAGGTACCGACTCATGAAAGCTGGATAGACGTACAAATCTCGCCAATATGAGCATTTCCATGTTACTTGACAGTCCACACATCAAGACACCCAATCCCGCGAAGAGGACGGCAGTTTGATTGGCTCCTTTCCGTCCCAAAACATTACATAGGCGGCCGTACAACGGTGTAAACGTGCATGTCGCAAGAAGATAACTGATTCCATAAGAAAGAGGTAATAACGGGAACCTATCCATTACTTACGATGTGCCCAACCAACTAGCTTCATTCGACTTGTTAAATTCGGATGATATCATAGGCAACACTAAAAACAAATGATCTGTTAACCCAATGGTTAGCGGCAGAAGCCCATGCTTACTTGTAGGAACCAAAGTCTCTTTTCTCGGAAAATAAAAGCAATGAGAAGGGTTTTAGACAGATACGTGGCAGAGGGAAGGTAGTCACGGTTTAACGCCTTAAAAGAACTCATGAGAGTGGGTTTTATTTGAAGAGTTGCTAAGACTTACTGAGAGAAAAGTCGCAGTCCATAGTCCGGCTAAGATACCGTAACGAGTGGACCTAGAAATCTCTAAAGGGCCAAGTGGACGTTCATCTGTTCCATTTACAGTGACCTCGGCATTCTCTTGCGACTCTTGCCTCTGTGGCAGTAGTGGCTCTCTTTCCGACATGAACCCCAGACAATTCAGCGCTTAAAATGAAGAAGAAATGGATGAATGGATGGGTGGTGTGGACTTGAAAAATGTTGCTAGAGTCGATGATGGTGAAAGTTGAGGAAAAGACATCAACTGTGCGCAATTATAATGCATTCCCATTCGGCAGTGAAGCCGAGTCACGTGCTCCTAACTACTTCGGCCCAACATCCGGAGCTCCTCATCCAGAGGCGGAAAGCAAGCCGGAAGTCGCTAACATGGAAGGTGAGAGATCCCACACAGGTCCTGAGTCAGGGCATACGTAAGTAACACCAACAAACTTTGGTGCATGAGACCCTTTATCAAGCTGGGAAAATAGAAGCAATAGATGTCATCATGGTCGTCGACGACTGTCTATCATCCTCTTCTCGAATTCCTAAACCTTTCACGATCCTCATGACTTAGATCCGTAAGACAAACTCATTTGCGGCACAGGTACCGCGGCTTCCCATAAAGGTTTGTTTTGTTCTAGTATCCGACGTCGTTTCCGCAATGACAATCCTCACCAAGGTGAAAGATGACAACTACCTATCATGACTGACTTGTCCGTTAATTTAACTGCATTCAGGGATCTAGGAAAATAAAAAGAACTGGCGGGCTTCGCTTAGTACGACTTGCGAGTACGAATGACGTTCCGATATCATTATTCTGACAATGATGTGGCGCATAATCGTGTGACACACATTCTATTCTACGATTTTAAAGAAAGAAAGTGTTCCAATGACACGGCGTGGACCAAGTAAGAGGATTATTCGGCTGGACCGCAGGGAGCATGACCCTCTGCCCCGCTTCAATTCGGTGGAGGGACCTAAAATTCCCTACATAATTAAACCAGGGTTCTTGCAAGCCGAAGCATTGGGCTTCATTATATCTCTGACTGACATTAGATCTCCGCGAAATTGGAAAAATTTGTCTGCCCAAATCTCCTACCTCCGATTTTATGCTCAAAATAAGGTCGACAAATCTTACGAGGGAACCGTCCACGTCGCATATCCCTCAATAAAGTATGTCCTTGAAAAGTGATCTGATCTCCGGGCTACCCTCTCTGCATCTTTGATACTTATATATTTCCTCAACGACGAATAGTAGATGTTGTGGTACGAAAGACAGCAGCACGACATGTAAATTCAAAAAAATGGGTACACAACGAGCAATATAGCAATTCAACGACAAAGAACATCACAGCGCGAAAACATTACTAAGACTAACGACGTGCGATCACAACCTTGATTCAGAAAACAAAAGCCGATGGAATGCATCCGACAGGTCTAAAAGGCTAGCCATTATTCAGTTAGAGTATCTCCCCTGCGACACGCAGGCAGGGCAGGCCCTGTTGATGTGGGGAGCTGCGGAAAAACACATCAGAATTTTCATGACATTTTCCAAGAACTTTGTCACTGACAGTATTGCTCAGGTGAGGTCCGACTGGACGGATGGAAGTGAAGAGTAAAAGAACAAGTAATCAGTGGGCGTGGAATTCCGCCATAAGAAATGGAGTGACGAACTACTGTAGGCAAGTCCTCCTGCAGGAGGGAGGGACGCAATCAGGTGCATGGTTCGGACTGAACTTGCAGGTTTGCGAAGAGCATGTCATCTTGAACTCCATGGTCAGTACTTGATTTTGGATGATCTATAGCTAAGAGGGAAAGCTGACATGTTCATCTGGCTGTTATATAGTCATCAGCTATTGTCTTTAGAGGCGAAACCACGGTGCGCACTTGCTGGATAATATGGCCGCATATGGTGTAGACGTTCGCAACGCTATTCAAACAAATCAGTGAGGGGACACAGGCAGTATTGTTGGCCTAAAATGCTGACCGGCGGAAATGACACATGTTTCTCTTGGGAGGAAAGCTGGAGGTGGATAACAGATAGATGCAAGAGCTGTTGCTTGGTTGGCTTCTCTCGAACAGACGGTCTTTTATAGCAAAATTTTCTTATCAGACCCGGAAAAAGTAAAATACATCGGGTCAGATCTCCTACTTGGATACCGCCGCTGGGAATCCTCCATTTCTACATTGAGGGAAGGGGATAAATCTCCCTCCTTCTTAGAACTTTGTAAGCCCTTGGTCCTTGTGTTGCGATTCTGGAATTAGCTACTCCGATGCACCTTTCACAATCCCATGGATTGACGTATACCACATATATTTAACACCGATCTGATTTAATATGGTTCTAGTCTTCTTTCAATTGTAGAAACAGTTCCTTAATCATGTCCGAGCCCTAAACCTGACCCTTGAAAATCAGAATAGGAAAATCAACGGTATAATGGCGTTTGTCTGTCCATTCTTTCGAGTTAAAATGAATCTGTACTCATAGTAATGTAATTTGTTGGCGCCCAGATGAGATGATGATGTCCAACCAACTGAGGTCTCGGTTAACTCGAATCATAATGGGTTATTCTCGGCAAGATGGTTAACATGTCTCTCTCTGATTATAGGAGATCTGATATTATATAGCTCGGAAGGTCATCACCACTTTTCTATGGATTTGTCTATTGCTAGGACAGTCTGTTCCGCTAAGAGAGGAGCGAAATACAGGATGGTGATGTCGGGTTTGTTTTAGCCTATTACCTCGGAAAGGAAGCGTCCAAACACACGCAAACAATAAACGTCGGCAATAAACATTTTTTCACTGCCGTTTGCACAACCCTTGCATTTACTCTATTCAGGCTCATTGCACCCTTCTATTAGATTGAGCTGGCATCCCCATTCTATCTCTTGGCCCCTCATGAGCGCTAACATAAGTCAGAAAGGCGCACGTGCTATAGCCAGTAAAGGAAAGCAACCCAAGCGGTTCTTGGAAAAAAATGTGAACAATTTCTTCTTCCGACCGCCCATGGAGCTGCTTATGATTTTGGACAGGATGCCCTGTCATTGGCTTCCTCTATAGCTGAGCTTCAGGAGAAGAAATCCTTAATCCGATCAGGCAAACGTCAGAAGAGTCAGGTGAGATGAATTGACCCCACAATCTCCCGTAAGTAGTTGATTCAGTTTGGAGCTGAACTTTGATACGTTATTAGACAATTAATGACTCGGTGAATGATGCAAAGAAAACATCGCACTCTAAAGTCAAACTGGTAAGAACAGCCTGGCCAAGTTGACGCGTATGCTGACCCTTGGAAAGCTAGAAAGAAACAAAAGCTATTCTTCGAGCGAAAACTGCCCAAGCCAAGAAGGAAAGGGCTAAGTCACGGAAAGAGCGATTGAAGGAATCAGAAGAGCGTCCCGAGACCCCCTCAAATCAACCTCCCCATACCAGGACCGATAAAGCAAAGCGAAAGACTGTATCCTTCGCCTAGTTATCTTAAAATTTCGACGTTGCAGATATCAACACCTTCCCGGCGGTCCTCTTGGAGATACCACCTGACACTGGCATTGACACTACTGGCGTGGACGTCAGAAACATTCTGCTTGTATTTCGGGTAAGTACTTATCCGGTATGTTAGTAGATCTAAAACGATCTCCCTCGGCTACATACCTGCCACATCGATATGTCAGTGCTATATTGATATTAACTTATTTTTATCATGGACTACAAGCCTCCAAGCTTCAAAGACTATACTTATTAAAAAATGATACTCCGCGATGACGATGCCGATATAAAAACTTTTTACATTGGATCAACAACTAGGAGCTTGTCTCGTCATCCACTTGTCGGGCATCAAGTCTTCAGATCCATTCTAATGAAGCATCCGCCAGTACGACACATACCGCTTTACCTACAAAAGGCCTTACCATCACTCTCTGACATCGTCTTTCGTCTTTCTATGGGACTGCAGTTGCCTCTCGCCACAAATATAGACATTTCTCCGGCACGATAAGACGAGAATTTCGATTCGGATCCTTTACCTTGGATTTCACGAAGCTTGGGATTGGTCGGGGCAACTTACATGTCTTGGATGCGACTCGGTCGGTCCGGGATCTGCCTGAATTATGGACGACTAGAGATCTTAGGATCTTAGGATCGTCTGAAATTTCTAAATACGTCTCCAGAGAAAAACCTAAGTCAACAACGTTCGTTCGAACTCTTGGCTCTCCAGGGGTTCAGAATCGGACTGACTCAGGAACTCCCGCAAGTCTTGAAAGGCAGGATTTACTTCGCAACGAAGAATAGCGATTTGACTGGCATTGTAAACGATGTCAAGAAGCTTCCTGACTATGAGGTTTGCGCTTATCCGAATTGGTCAAAATCTCGGATAAATTTCTGCGTCTCGCGTTGTGCAGCCCTGAGAAGATTTAAATGCAGGCTCTCTGAGGCACACTGGCGTGCATTTGGGTCTCTTACTGTCAATCACGCCGGACGTCTGAAACGAGGCACAGGAAGGAAGGGATTACTGGGACATTTGGTACAGCAGAAGGAGCAGGCCGAGACCCTGATAGCGAACCTGTGGAAACCTATCCCCACCAGATGTGCGTTGTTGAATAGAGCTTCCCTAGATCTAGGAAGAGAAATGACAGCGGATGTGAAAAATAATGGCTGCGCCATATGAAAGAACCGGTCTGAAGCTGGGGATTACCCCATAGAGTTGTAAAAGCTTGCAGATCGCCATGGACTCGGAGCGACCCAGACCCAAGCAGCTACGGAAGATCCCTCATGTGCAGCTTTAGAAGGAGGCATCAAACCTAAAATGATATGCGGATTCCCCTGTACGGTTACTAGTGACAGAACTTCGTTCCTTTTCTGAGTGAAATACAACCCAATCAGAGGATCCCTGCCTGAAATCCAGCAAGCCCTGCCTCGGCGGCTTCCAACAAAATGAGAGGAATCGGGTCGGTGGGCAGGTATCAAAATGTTATAGCACCTTACGTTAAGGTCTTCATATTAACTCGGTGTCGAAGGACATACTTACCATTGCCGTACCCTGATATGTCCGCTACTTCTGGCCAAGGTGGGTAATTCGGAGAGTCAGCCAAGGATCAGATGAGAATTTGAATTTGAACAGTATTTTCGAGCACGTTGATTGATTTTATTCACAGAAGGTGAAAGGTACGTATACGTAAGTAAGCACTCTCGGGGAAGGGCATTGATTAGTCGGGTGCGCGATGAAGATCCATATGGCAAGGCTCTGATATCTGGCCGCCATTATTTTAACGCGACTTGAATTAGGAATAATTATACACGTCGATATGGTAGGATACATGCGAAATACCGCAGGTTCGCACCCTAGTGACATTTAATTATGGATTGACAGGCTGTAAATAAACTGCCTGTGTGGATGACTGTAAGTCCTATACAGGATTAATTATTTTCAGAGAGACGCAGAGACACGATACGAGTGAAAATATGGCAACAACCGGACTGTTGCTTACTTTCCCTTCTTGAACTTTTACTGTTTCGTCACTTTCCTTTCAGTCCTGCTAGTGGTATTGTGCACAAAGTGACGCCGAGCCAAACCTTTTCAGTTATATACTTTAACCGCATTTAGCCCAGTCGGCTGGCGCTGCGGAGAAGGAAAGCCACCATTTACAAGCAAGGGTAAATAGTTACGCAAGATACGTCACACACTGTGACTCCTTCGTCCTCGGTTGCCCAACCACCTCCACCAGCATCCTCAAATTTTCTTTTCTTTCTTCTGCTTTTTATCGTGCGGTGTCCCGTAAACCAAATATCTTTTTGTCGAAGATGACTAACGTTCCAGCAGGACAAAAGCGTTCCTGGGATGGTGCGGAGCATGAGGCTAACAAAAGGCCGAAAGATAGGGATGAGCCGAAAGATTGGCGGGATGTGTATCTAAAATCGCCAGGACGGAAACCTCCTTCAGGGCGACAGAGCAATTACGACAGAAGAAGTCCTGGAAGACATGACAGTAGGCGAAGAAATTATTCTCCCGGTCGAAGAAGGCGGGATTCTGACTACCGCCGAACAAGCGATTACAATGACAGACCAAAGGACGATCGCCAGTCAGGCAAGAGTGATCACCGAAGAGACGATCAGCCTCGTTCTAGGTCGCCACCGCGTCGCACGCGGAGCCGTTCTCGAAGTGAAGAAAGGGAAGAAGGCGAGTGAGTGTCGTAAGATAACAATTAATCAATGCTGCGTCACGCCTCTAATTTTTCCCCCCTCTATAGAATTTCTCCTCGTCGATCGACATCACCACCGCGACGCCAATCACCGCCTCCAGCTGTAAAAGAATCTTCTCTCAAAGCTTCACTACCAGAGTCCACCTCTACGGACATGGAATTAGATTTACCGTCTTCTCCCCCACCCGTCGAGGATATTCTTGCTGCTCGCCGAGCAAAACGCCAAGCCATACTTGCCAAATATGCAGGCGTTGCCAGTGTATCAACTAGCATCAGTCCAAGCCCGGGGCCTAGCAGTGCGGTCCAGCCGCCTACGCCTTCTCTTCCTACTTCTAATCCTGTATCGCAGATCCCTCCTCGCAGTGGATCAGCAGCACCTGTTGATCTTGACAGAGTAGCTGGACCATCTAGTCAGTGTATTTCTTCGTCACATGCTTCTCTCCCTAACTTACCTCTGTATTATGTTCATTTGTAGGCCGCCGGGAATCAGCTTCTGTCTCCCCTACTCCCAACGATTTTACCCTTGCTAAGGATGAGGAAGGCGAGGCACCTACAGAGAATACAGGAGCTGAACAAGTTTTAGCTGCAGATTATGATCCCAGTCTAGACCGACGTGAAGACGAGCGGAAGCGGTTTGGAGACAATGTCGAACCAGTAGAAGTTTTGGATGAGGAAGAGGATGAGGAAGAAGAAGAGGAAGTCGATGACATGTTTGCTGTTGCTGTCTCTGAGAAGAACCCTCCCATGCGGAAGAGGAAAATAGTTGTGCGTCTTTCTTTTGCATATTTTGTTTCTGATTTTAATGTTGAAGTTCTTTTAGCAGAGGCCAGCTGCACCTGCGCTTATTGCAACTACAACCCTTGACACCGCCTCCGATCCTGAAGGGTACTATAACGTCATCTTAGGAGAACAACTAGACGGGGGTAGATATCAGGTTTTTTCTTCTTTGGGCAAGGGCATGTTTGCCAACGTTGTCCGTGCGCGCGTCTTGCAAGGCGAATCCGGAGATGTCGGGCGAGAAGTGGCAATCAAGATTGTTAGGTGCCAAGAATCGATGTCAGATTTTACTGCCTTCCTCTTTGTCTCTGTGATTGACATCTGCTTAGGTATCGCGCTGGTTTGAAGGAGGTTCAAATTCTGAATAAGCTAAAGCAGGCGGATCCCGATGACAAGAAGCATGTTGTTCGACTGGAAAGAACGTTTGAGCATCGCGGGCACCTGTGCATCGTCTTTGAGTCGATGAGGTGAGATTCATTCCTCTTGTGATCACTTGTCTTTCTAACTTCCTGTTGCTTCTAGCATGAATCTTCGCGAGGTCGTCAAGCGTTTTGGAAAGGATGTCGGCTTGAATATCCGTGCTGTCCGTGCCTACGCTCACCAGCTATTCCTTGCCTTGAGCCTTTTACGGAAATTGAATATAATGCACGCTGACATCAAACCTGATAATATCTTGGTACACAAGCTTTGATTGGATTTTTATCTTTACACTGATCTCGGGATTTAGGTCAATGAACAGAAGACCGTGTTGAAATTGTGTGATCTAGGATCAGCATCCGATGCCTCCGAAAATGATATCACGCCTTATCTTGTTAGTAGGTTTTATCGTGCTCCCGAAATCAGTTGAGTAGATCTGCCTTTACCGTTGTATTCGCATTCGCTAATGATTTCCCTTGGTTTAGTTATGGGTGTCCCATACGACCCCTCATTAGATATATGGTCAATTGGATGCACTCTATACGAGCTCTACACGGGCAAAATCCTTTTCCCTGGACGCTCCAACAATCAGATGCTTCTTCTCATGATGGAGCTCAAGGGAAGATTCAACAGCAAGATGATTAAGAAGGCCAAATTTGGGGACTTCTACTTCGATGAAATGGGTGGGTTTGAAAGTGTAGAGAAGGACCGGATAACGGGCAACGTGCGTGCCGGTCTCCTTAAATACTTTTTTGTTTCGACTCATGGGCCTTATTTGTACTTCTATAGGACGTTGTCAGGAAAGTTCACGTCTCCAAGCCTTCTCGAGACTTGAGAGCCCGCTTGATGCCGCCCTCATCTGCTAAGATGAGCGACGACGAGATGAAGATATTAACGTCTTTCATTGATTTGCTCGACAGGTGCCTAGCTCTTGATCCTAGTCGGAGGATCACCCCACGTGAGGCCCTTGCTCATCCTTTCATCCGTGGTTGAATTATTTAGAAAGTGCACCTCTTCGCATCCTTGTTCTTACTATTGCAAATTGTACTTCATACTTGGTCCTTAAATTATCTGCTTTTCTCGATGTAACCCCTCTTAGCCAGAGTTTTCGCATGACCCGCGTCATCTGACGTTGCTGGCTTCCGCGGCATGGCACAACATTGCGGCGGGTCCCATGTCAAAGTATTAGTTAAGGCGCATTGTCTGTTTCTGAGGAAGAGCAGCTTCCAACCTCCCAACCCAAACCGTCTACCATCGAATCGCAGAGTATCGGAGCAAGTTTCAATGGCATCCAGACGTTTGAGCAATATCGCATCTCAAATCACACCGCGCCCATCATCCTCTGTGGCCGAGATACCCTTGCCTTCGTACGATGAGTTGCCGCCATTCAAGAACTACCCAGGATGTGCGTGGGGGGTCTGGGGCCAAGATGATCAACTTGGAACTGTGAATCTCTTGACCGAAGCCGTGGTTCAACGTGCGGCGAGTGACGAGATCAGGTGAGCGAAAGGTTAATGGACAGGTCCTTCCGAGCTGTGATCCTGATTATGTCTATAGATTAGGCCGCATGATTTCTCTCAATTGGTGAGCCGATTACAAGTTCACACCTCCCACCTTCCCCATTTGCTTTTGATCTGCTAGTCGGTAGCTCTTTTTTCTCCTGAATGCGCGTTTGAAATGGAGACTTTCTATGATTTCACTATGCTGAATGGCGGCTGATATCTCTATTTCCAATCTCAGGCCTATTAATTTTCCCGAAAAGGTACGTTGAGCATAATCAAGCCCTGTCGTGTGCAAGAAATGACGTAACGCTTTGTTTTCATTTCTATCTCAATAGCCTTTGTTTAATCGCAAAACTCCTGAAGTCAGAATGATCATGAAGAAAGAAGAATTTGGAATGCCACGCGACGATGAGATCCATATCGTACGTTTTACTGGCTTCTTGAAATAGAATATTTCCCTCAAACATTGATATCATTCAGAATACCCAGTCGGGATCTCAATGGGATGGGATGAGGCACATCGGCATATTCGAGCATGGCGTATTTTACAACAAGTATGTGTAACTTATTTTACGGGCTCAGTACCCACCAACCCTCGTCCTTCTCATTCGTTTCCACTATTTCAGCACAGATGCCAAATCAATGCAGACAGGTGTCGTCCCACTTCCCAACCCGAACGAGATCGATCCGAGTCTCGCTAGGATCGGGATACAGAGTGCGTTGATATATTTTTCCCTTTACGACACGATTGTCTTCATTTGCGGCGGGTGACATATATTGACATGCCCTATTGTCCAATTTAATCCAAGTGGAGGAGGCGCTAGATCATATATCAGTGCTTCTCCCTTCCGACTGAGCCGAGCTATTAACGTCGGGCGCCCAGTCGATGGAAATATGGACGGGGAGGTTCTCATTGGGCAGAACCAGCTCCTCATGTTCTTCTTGACCGAAACGCCCATTGATTACAGTGCTGACGGCGTAATGCAATAACTTCCTCTCTTCCCTTCGTGTTATATTCAGATTGGGCTACTCATGGGATCTGCGGACGTGGTATCCTCCTCGATCTGGTCGGATACTATACCAAAAATGGGGACAAGCTCCCATACGATCCATGGACCACCCATCCCATAACGGTCGCCGAGTTGGAGGCTGTAGCCAAATATCAGGGTGTCCAATTCCGCAGAGGCGATATTCTCCTGCTGCGTGTTGGGTTCATTCAGAAATACTACAAGGAGACGACTGCCGCGAGGCAAGCCCTGAGTCAGCGTCCGGAGACTTTGTAAGTGCCCTTTATTATTCTTCCCTTTTGATCGTGTCAATTAATGCGTTCTTTGCTCTATCCAGCGCGGGAATTGAGCAAAGCGAAGATATGAAACGGTTCCTCTGGTATGCATGAGTCCCCACTCATTTTATTTCGATAATGGATCAGTGGTGTGACCATTTTTTTCGCTTCTGACGAGCTGAACTAGGAACAACCACTTCGCCGCTATTGCGTCTGATCAGCCTGCACTTGAGGTAATCATCTCTGATTTTTCCGTGGAGTCAGGCTTTTCTGACTGGCGACACCTCAATCCTAGAGTTGGCCATCGCCGAGCCAGGAGAAGCTTCTTCATCAGGTTCGTTCTCTGGTTCCTTTCATTTCTTAACGACCACTTCTTATCTCGGATCTTCATAGACCATCCTAGGGTATGTAAAAATTTTTGTCTTCTTGCATGGATCTTTGTAACGACTAGCTTTCCCGTAGGCTGTGGGGAATGCCATTGGGTGAGTTTCGCTTCCGCTTTTCAGTCACCAAAGTTTGATTTAATAAATGCATTCTACTCCAGGCGAATTTTTCGACTTGGAGAAGCTCTCGCAACCTGCGCTGACACAGGCCGATATACGTTCTTCTTTTCATCCTGGCCTTTGCACATGTGCGTCCTCTTGTTTATTGTTTCATAATATAGAATCAAATTTTTTTTGCCTGGCATCCGTGATTCATTCTTTGCACTCAGAATCGGCGGCTGCGCCAGCCCACCCAACGCTGCTGTGAGTTATATGATTACATTTCTGAAACTGATTGCTGATTTGATTGCACATATGTAGGCGTACTTTTGAATCTAAGACGAAATATCGACACTCGTTGTGTTCTGGGTTTCAGGTTATTCATGTATATGGACCATTATATGTCAAGTAAAGGAGACGTTTGTGTAAATGTATTGCTTGTACAAGTATTAAAATTTTTTGGTTGTCAATACGAAATTAAGGTGTTTTCAAATTGTGGCCCCCTAATGCGGAAATCTAAAGGCATCGCCAAACGCGGGTGTCACGTGATCTGTTCTTGTTGTTGTTCGACCCGGTCCTAAGTACGTCTTGTTTTCAGTCCATCCTAGCCCGACGTCGTCGGACACGATGAGCAGGAGAGAGTCGCGGTCGTCGCTCGGTGCAAGGCAGAACGATGCTCTCTACGAATTCGAAAACTGTACGTTCACTTGGCGTTCTTCATGTCACCATATGAGATCTGACCGAGTGTGTGGCTTTACTAGTCAAGAAGAAATTTCTCCTCGCCAATAAACATATCACAAAGTGTGTGATATCTATATCTGACATTGGTGTAGAGACTAACGATAATCTTTGTAGACTTAATTCGACACTGAGTATCCGCATTGAAGAACTCAATGCCCAAATATCCACGCTCTACGTTGAAAACCTTCGGTTGCGGGCATCCGAAATTTCACTTGCAACCCAGCTCAAGCGCGAGCGTGAAAAATCGCGCAAGGTTTTAGAGGATGCAGAGGCTGCAGTGAGTCTGCTGCCTGTGCCACTCCAACTCCACCCTAAACTGTGTCTTCGCATTGTAGTCCCAAAACCTTATCAAACATCTGCATTATCTTCGGCATACGCACGACATCAAGACAACGCCTGAAGCGCCACCGACTCCCCCTTCACCTCGAGCTCGACGTCCTGTTCTCACTATCAGCACCGCCAGCCCAACTTCGCCTCAACTAATGCGAATCTCTCGACCCCCTAATGTACCCGGAATTCACGAGGAAGAGGAGCCTCGCGAACTTCCGATGAGATAGAGAAGCAACCGACACCCCCTCGCAAGAAAGTGAAGACAAAACCAAGGCTATCCGCGTCAAAATTACCCCTACCTACGCGAGGCTCCTCACCCACGCCGTCTTCCACACCAGCCTCAGTAACTCTTCTTGTGAACCCCGAACCCCTCTCTGCTTCGTCTAAGCCCCGAAAGACAATCCGTCGGCAGAGTGGGATGCTGACCGTCAACACGGAATCGCTGTCTGTTCCTCGATCAGGTAGTCCAGCCTTCGGGTCACCCATCAGGCTAGAGGCTGGCCGCGCCGAGGAGGAGGAAGAACTGGCAGCTGTTCGCGGCCAACTTGAAGTGACGATGGACCAAGACGTTGAGCTTGACCTTCCTGTGAAAAAGGAAAAGCGGAAAGGGAAAGGAAAGGAACAACGGGAATCTGAAAGCGAAAGGGACGTCATTTGCGATACAACACCACGTCGCGAAAAGAAGAGGCACCGAGATGTTGGCGATAGTATGGAAACCCTCAAGTCGAAGGTGAGAGATCCCGTACCCCGGACGGCTCTGCAGCCTATTGACAACAACGGCGAGCCCAAATTTTTGTAACCTTATGTCTTCTTCATCTTATGGCCGACTTTCTATGTCTAGTTCACGAAGAGATTGACCTAGAGCCTCAAGTACCTTCCACCCGGCAATTCCTACAGCCTGGCTCGCCAGTCGGCTCGGCTCCTACCTCTCGCGGATCCTCGAGTCCAGCGCCTCCTGGTTCATCAGAAACGGAAGGTATGCCAAATGGTCGAGAACGAAGAGTGCGGAAGAGTGTGAACTATGCTGAACCCAAACTGAACACGTAAGTCATCTAATAGTGCCAGTAAGATAACCCAATTTAACATGTTATCAGTAAAATGCGCAAACCCGATCCGCCACCCAACTCAGAGCCTGCACGCAAGAAGCGTTCTTCTGCTGCAGCTGTCATGACCAACACATCTTATAAACCATCTTCACATCCAACTACGCCCATCGATGACGCGGATGTTGGCACGGAAGCACGATCGTCTCTTGACATACCTCCTGTAGTAGTTCCTCCTCCTCTTCCTCTAAGAGGCGCAGATGGAAGCTATATCAACCCAGAACTTTTCCCTCTTCCTCCATCCCGCCCTGGATCAGCATCTGCTATGTATTCCCCAGGTCCTCCAACGCGGACCACGGGCTCAACCACTTCTGGTGCCACAGTCGTTCCTTCATCCTCCTCCTCGTCATCCCTGTCCTCAACCACCTCTATAAAGCGCAAAAAGTCAAGACCGCAACTTCTCATCAGCGACGAGGAGAGCGATGGTGCAGAGGCTGACGAGGAATACATGGGGGGTGCTAGAGGTGCGAATGCGTGGGTGAATGTCGAAGGTAGACGGAAGGCCCTCCCGAAGAGAAGCGCGGCCACGGCTGCTGTAGCTGCATTAGAAGATATCAGGAGGCATAGCATGGCCTTTTGACGGGCGGGCTAACTACTTGCGGCCGCGCGCCGTTTGCCTTGGGCCGTTGGAGAGTATGACATGCTCATCATCAGCGGGCTGCCCCAGGCTTCATCTACACCTAGCCTCCCATGTTGGAGGTCCCTTGTCGTTTACTGTGGAATGACCACAGAGTAGATTTGATCGACACTGAAGAATTTTTCTTTAAAAATTAATGACGAAGGCACTACTTAATGAAATAACGATGCCGTCGTCCTTGGGGCGCCCGGCGGATATCACGATGACATTACGATTGAATGATCTCTTCCTTCTTTTTTTCTCCTGCATATACTTTTGCTCCTTAGCATTTTGCATTCCTTCCCTGTCTTGCATTAATATCCTGCGCCCATTATGCCTTTCTCTCTGTTGTCTTTTATTCCCTTTCATCGCATGGGTAATCAGTCACCAATTATGTTTATTACTCAGGAAATACTATTGTCGCATGTCATATGTACTTTAGTCACAAAGTGAGTCCGGCTGCACTGTCGCCTAATGACCAAGGAATGTACGTAGCTCAGAAGGAAGCGGGACCTTCAGATCCTTCGTCATGGCTTGTAATTGTTTCTGTAGACTGTCCATTTCACGTTTCAGGTCGGCCTTTTCTCCCTGTCGCGCTCTTCGCAGCAAATCTTCTTGTTTTGTGATCGATTTCTTGAGGTTGCTGAGTACCATTTTCCCGGCCTCTGTCTGGAGGAGGAGCTTGTGATCGTCCACTAGTTCCTTCTGAATTTGAAGTGCTTGTTCCAGTTCACCTCTGAATTCCCGCTCTTTAAGAGGCTCAAGAAGGGCGTTAACGATCTCCCATGCAGAGGCCTGATTATATGTAAATCGTTTTACCATGGACCCCTTTTCTATCAATGGTTGCCAATAGTCGTTCTTCATCTCCTGTTCGTAGGCCTCACATTCGCTTTTGGTCGCGGAGGTATCCCACATCGTAGTGCCAAGCACAACTTTTTTGAGCGCATCATCTCCACACAGCCGTTGGAGGATACCTAGATTCCGACGGGCTGAGCCAGAGAACCTGTTATTCGCAATATTGTGAAGATAGATGACGCCTGTTACTATCTCTCAATTCCAATATGACACACCGAGCTTTTTCCAGCACCAGTTGCGCCCATGACTCTGATGCAAAATCCATGAAAAGAAAGTTTAAGGCAGCTAACTCGGACTCACGGGATGACGATGACTTTCTTCACTGAAACCATATCAACTATATCCCAAGCGGAGTGGGGCGTATTTTCATACTTCCTTACCATCGATCCCTTGGTGACTAAAGGCTTCAAGTGACCTTCGTTCAATTGCTTTCCGTGATACTGGCCGTCTTCGTGCGATATCCTGTCCCACTTCATGGTTCCAATAATCGTCTCTCCGATTTTACACCCGCAGTACTGCTGCAGGAATCGAAAATCGTGTAAAGCCGCATTGGATAATCGGTCGTTGGAAATGTCATGGAGGTAGATGAACCCGATAACCACTGTATTGATGCGCCTCTAATAGATATAAGTAAAAATTCTTAGATATTCCTTCCATTGGCTTACAATCTTTCAAGTAGTCCGCAATTTCCATTGTCGTTCGAGGGCCACTGACACCATCGAGTCCAGGCGTATCAGCGATGAGCAAACGGCGACCCCTGATACCCGGGTACCCTTTTATAGGGTCGTTCGAGATCTCGGTAACCTGGATGGCCTTGGTACCATCGGAGAGACCCTCCGAAACTACCATCGAACTATTCTTCAAAAGGGTATTGATAAACTAGTCATTTCTACCAAATCAGACAAACCGGTCATGATAATTTTGAGAAAAACATGTACTTACCCTGCTTTTACCAGAGCCCACAGGGCCGACGACGCTAGAATTGGTGGCATGCATAAGACCAGATGGTTTCATGAACGGAATGAAAACGTACACGATTAATAGGTCTGAGGTTTCGCTGCTGCGAGGCTGTCGATACTTCATTTGGAACATAAGTATGTAGGAGCGATTGCGTTGGAATTGGGCTCTAAAGATTGGAGTCTGCTGTAAATATCAAGAGTCAAAACGCATACTTTAAGTTTAATCAAGGTAAACGAGGTAGAGGAATCTACCAATCCTTGTGTCTGAATTCACAGCACGGTTACTAATGGCTAATTTTATTGCACATATCGATGCAAATAGGCCATCCGTATATATCGAAAAAGAAGCTGGTTTTTTCACTTTTGTGAACTGAAAAAGGTTGCGCCTGTCCGTTCAGAATTAGAGTAGGTCTCATCGCTGTCAGGTGTTAAGAGATCGAAAGGGGAAACGATGCGGGGACCAATAGGCTCCTTCGCGGTCCGATCCGAATAAGGTAGACGACCATAAGACTGGCATAAGCGCCGGACCACCTTGATTCGTGTAAAGAAAACATGTTTGTGACCAATCAGTACCAGCCTTATCGAAGCTTTATCGAAGCCTCGCCCATTATATGAGGCATACATGCTTACTACTTTCTGACCTGAAGCTGACTGTACATGAACGACGATTACACTGTCGTCTCCTTTTTTCGGCGTTAAAGGCTACGATCGACCTCGGATTTGCAAGTGGGCCACGGAAGAACGGCGTGAGTCCGTCAGCTAACTGCAGTTTGCAAACCGCACTCGCACAGTTATATTTAAACTACCTTATGAGTAAGCAGGCGTTTCAGAACCCGAGGAAGTCCAGTGTAACCCACGTTGTTTAAGTCACAAATTCTAGCTAACCAAGGATTAATTAGAGGTGCGATTACATTGCTCTATCATAAAAAGAGAAAAGAGATCTGTTTAACTACAAACCAAGGAATCTACGAAGCTTCAGCGGAAATGAGACTTGTAGCAACTTGAAATCCTGTTTCAGTTTTTGCAGTTGTCTCTTTACATCATCAAGGTCGCGTTCCAAGTCGGAGGTTTTACCATCTCGTGCTTCGCGCAGTGCATTTCTTGCTTATTTATTGCATTTTTGAGACCATCGAGAACCTGTTTCCCTGCTTCAGTTTCAGGGAAGAACTTCTGATTGTCAACGAGCTCCTTCTGTATTTGAAGTGCGATTTCCAGCTCACCCGCCAGAATTCCGAGTGTGAATGAATGGAGAAGCTTGCCAACTATTTGCCATGCAGAAACCTGTGTATAGTTGAATCTCTCTATTGTTGACCCCTTGTCAATTAGCGGTCGCCAAGGTGCGTCTTTTATGCTTTCTTCGCGTTCCTCGTAGAATTCATTGGTTGTTGAAGTATCCCACTTCGTGGTCACAATTACAACCTTCTTGAGGGTGTCATCACCGCAAATTCGACTGAATATGTTCAATTTCCACTGTGCTGATCCAGTGAATCAGACTGTTGAAATGTTGTGGAGTTATACGACCCCCATCATTATTTCCTTGTGGGGATAGTTGTAGATAAATCAGAAATCCTTGTAGACAAAGAGCAGTCCAGGTAATGCTCACGATTGTTCTAGCCAATCCGCGATTGGCGGAATTTAGCAGCTTCGGGTTCACCAGTATTGTCGAAACCTGGCGTGTTGACAATAGCCAGGCGGTAGTGTTTAAGCCAGGGATAACCCTTAGAAGGAAGATCATTAATGAAAATTGCTTGAACATTCTGGCTGCAAGGCGCCATTGATTGCCCAACTTTTACGACTTCCCGCCCCACCAGTTTGTTAATAAACTAGTAAATATTAGGAACATAAGCCAACGCAAACCGGGCAGCAAAAAAAAGCCGCACTGAGCTCTTCCCAGAGTCTGTGGCACCCATGACGCTATGTTCGATTTTCTGAGAAATGGCTTGATCCACGATCAAAAAGAACTTACGGGAAGACAATAACCTTCATGAGAAGGGAATGAACGAGCTTCAGAGCAGACTCAACTGTATCTTCAAATCTGTGTACCGTCGCTTCCTTGGCTATCAAAGGTTTCCAATAGTTTTCGCCCTCTATTAGCTCTCTTTAGCGTTCATTTCCAACGGCAGGTGAAATTATACTTTATTTGGTCGTTCCAATATACCTATTTAACTAGCATTTTAGTGTATTTTAAATAGAAAGGATTAGAAGATGAATACCTGTTAGCATTCCGCCCCTGTCGAGTCCGAATCAGTCATGCAGTGTCAATGTACAGGCTTCATCAGCGAACGAGCAAAGTGAGTTTCTTTCCTATCAAATACAGGAGGAAGTACAAATTAGTCTGCTCCTGGGAGATCCAAAGTAAACATTGGTGGACTAAGATGTCATGAAGATGATATGTAGTAGAAAAAGCTGTTGAGGTTGGGGATTATGCACGCTAGTACAGAAATAGACCACCTTTTACACATGTCAGGTGGGAATGACAGTACAGCGGAGTATTGTTGTCATTGGCAAAATTATCCTGTTAGTGAATAGATACTCCTTGAGCACTAGATAGTGATTGGGGGTCATAGGAAAAAGGACACGACGTTGGCCGCAAGCGCCAAGGATTTTTTCCACAAGCAATCAACGATCGGGGTAAACCGACGAACGGCAACCACTTGATGATGATCTAAGTATAGCGGGGCATTTTACACCGCCTCCTCCGTCTCGTGAGCCACTGGATTAGAATTTACAGCGATCAAATTCCGTCTTCCTGTCTTTCTTGCTTTCTTCCATGATCTGCGACTGGTGATTTGAGCCTGTATCGGTTTGCCCGCTCAAGTTATAGTCCGACTACGACTATTCAACACCCCCTCAAAAGTAAATAAAAGATGAAAGGTCTCATACCCCTTTCGCGGGGTACCATCCGTATCTTGTCCTTTCTCGCGGGGTTTATCGTGCTTTACATCTTCGTTATCGACTCCTTCATTCGACCACCAACGCGCAGCGCATCATTTGACGAATTTGAAGCCGCAGAAATGGGCATACCAAACGCGCAAACGCTGATGAACGACACCATGACCACGTCATTGCTCATCGTCTCCGCTTTTTTCCCCCTTGCCAAGTCGAAGCATTCTAAAAAGGATTACGAAGACTGGCTATCGCATTTTTTAAAGCCCATCACCACCGACATGTACATGTTTACCACTCCAGAACTGGCGGAAACTATTCAACGTGTGAGGGGAGAGCAGCCAATCGCGATTGACACAACGTTCTCTTCGCCTTTCCAGGTTCCTCCTCTGCAGGGCTACGAGAAGATTTACATGGAGATGAATGACATCGACCCGGAGAAGTGGCACCATTCACCGGGGCTATACGCCATATGGAACGCCAAACCATATCTCCTGGACACGGCTGTGAAGACATTGAGGAGGGACGGGAAGGTGTACACGTATGCTTTCTGGAACGACGCTGGGAGCTTTAGGAAGGATCACGAGTATTCCGAGTGGCCGAGTCCTGCTCGGGTGGAGCAAGTCTGGGAGGAAGGCAGCCGATTGACAGGCGGCAAGAAAGAGGATTTACTATTTTTCCCTATATTCCAGCTTCCCGACAAGAAGCTGAAAAAATGGAAAGAAGGCATGGGCCCCATTGCCAACTCGGTGCAATTTAGCGAAGGTACCCATTTCCTATTCCTCCATTCCTTCATTCTTGCATCATGTTATAAGCCCTGTTTTTGACAATCAAATCCTTCCAGGTTCGTTCTTCGGCGGTTCTCCATCGACCATCGAGTGGTTCTCAAAGATCTTTTACGCTTACCATTATTACTACCTGACCAAAAACCTCTTCGTCGGGATCGATCAAGACATATTCAACGCGCTCTTCCTCCTCTTCCCCGAACGCATCTTCACCGTATGGATGAACGACCCCTCGCACCCGCGCACCAGGGCATCGTCCCCAGCCCCAGCCTCAAACCCTCCTTGGAGCGCGGCTACTTGGGCGAATGCGGCGCGGAATGGTTTTATTACCAGTTCTGGTTGGCCGATGCCCCTGCGAGGGACGAGATGCGGCGGACATGGATGGGTGAGGAGAGGTGGCGCAAGTCGGGGTGGTGGCAGGAGAGGAAGCTGTGTAGGCTGACGACGGCCATGTCGATGATGGATGTTTTGAAGAGGGCGTTTGGGGAGGATTGGCATCCGCCGCGCAAGTTGCTTGCTATTCCGGGTTTATAGTGGTTTTTTTCTTCTAATATTTAGGACGAATTAGTATATCGTTTACTCATTATTATACCCCCCTCACTTGTATTTTTTTAAGGTAATTTACATGCAACGTATTTATTAACCCTCTTACACATTTACCGTTGCGCAACTTGATTTGTTTTCAGCGGGTGTTTTGCACTGATAATTTCGATTGTTATTGAATTATGTTAATGGAAGACAGGTTTCGCAGAGAGCGATAAGTAAGGAAGTCATAAGGAGCGTGAGGGGTTATGCAGGGGGTAAGGACAGTCAGTGTGTATGCAATGAAGATAAGTAGATGATGGCAATTGATAAGTTGAGTCGTAAATGAAAAATCATGAGATGAGGAGGAAAAGATGATGAGGTTACTACTGGATATCGTGATCAGTATGAGTTCAATGTGATGCATCCTGCTGCCAGCGCTGATCGCGCCCTTGGGTACCTGACGAGCATTGCCTTCGCTAAAGGTACTTTGGGCGGCTCAAAACGACGCAGGATGAGATTCGCAACGAGGTGCGGGTAAGACAAAAGAGCAACAGGAGCGGGAGATGGTAAATTGGAAGAAGCCTCAGTGCCGTCCGCGCTAGTGGAGGGCGGATGAACTTTGGAAACGCTTGAATCCTCATCCACGTCCATCGGCGCCGCGTGGTCGTCTTGACCCGACGGCGCAGCAGCAGCAGCAGTTGACGGAAGAAGTACTCCTTCTTGATCAAGCTGATGGTTCTCGGTAGCGTTTTCTTCACTGGGCTGAGCGTTCACTAGCAACTTTTCAATATCAGTTCCATTCAAGAGGAGATAAGTCCGCAAATGATGTGCGAGAAGGGCATCCTGGTGGTCAAGGTGTGGTGGTGGTGTCGATGTCGGAGGACATGACTTCCTCCGAGGTGAAGAAGTGGACCCTGCAGATCATTATAAGCGGCAAAATTCCGGTGAAACGAAAACAAAATGAAAATTTGATACCTAGCGTGCCACAGGGGCTAGAAATTTTCCGCGCCACTTCAGGTTGAGAAAGATATTTGCGCTCAAGTTCGTGCACCAGGGTCCTGTATAGGTTGAGGTGATGCTTGAGGTCGTTAGCATGCGCCCTTCGGCCTCTGTTGAAAGCATTAAACTTTGGACCCGCAAGAGGGAACGAACGCGATTGAGAGGTCAAGCTCGTCAACAAGGTCATAAAATCCGGTACAGATGGCTTCTTGGAGTGCGAGTGCGAGGACGAGTGGCGCAAGTCCTTGGAGGGTGGTCGCGGAGGTAACTTTGCAGTGCGGGAACCATATAGCTTCAAGGAAGAGGCAGCTGTAGAGGGATCTAGCTCAGATGCCACTTGCGTGCGCCAAAGTTGAATGCGATTGACCGAGAACGCAGATGTCCGCGTCCTCTTTCGAGGGTGGTCGTCAGTGTCCTGAGCATTGTTCACGTCGTCGTCGGTTTCTGTTTCCTGTGTGGCAAATGGTATCGAGCTCATGCCCCCTGATGATGGTTGCTGTACGCGCGATGTATGACTCGATGCCGTCGAGCGAAGCAGTGAATGAGGCCGCTTGGGAAATGGCACGGGGACCTTTGGTTTGGGCTGTGCTGTGGGCGATACCGTGACGAGCGAAGTCGAACACGAGTCGACAAGCATGGCAGCAGCATCTGTGCCACTCGCTGCACTGCATGACGTGTTGTCAATCGTCCCTGCCGTCCCTGACGCGGAGACGCTGGTAAGGGAGAGCGAACACGTAGGACTCGAGCGCTGAGCCGACCGGTGGTCGCTTGGCGAGTTAGGAGACAGCGCACTCAAAGGAGGCCTGGAAAGCATCTGATAGTGCATGTTTACAATGGACAGGGGGCAAGTACGTGACGACCAGCGTTGGTTCGTATGTTCGATGCCAAAACCTTGCAGAAGAGACTTTCTGAAAGAGGCCGAAAGTGACGTTCAGCGTTCAGAAAGACGAGATGGGACCGAAGTGAGAAGAAACCGTCGGGACTTGCCCTTATAGCACGATTTCGCAGATTAAGTTGATGGGGATGTGCCTGGTGACTGCGAACAAACAGTCTTGTCTCCGTTCGTGTTATTATTAGCGACAAGTCACGCGCAGCGCGTCAAATGAGATACGCGTCAATCACGTGTAGCGCGTTCTCCTCGGCCCAGGGCCGTGGGCCCATACAGTGACACTGCCCTAAACGATAAACGCAATGACTGCTCATGACAAGAAAGACGTCAGTATACAGGAAAAGTAGCCCTCTCTCCAATTTTACTATACAACTTTATACATAACATTACATTTACAACATTGTTCTCACTGACTGGTTATGTGGTCCCTGACGCCTTTGTATTTGCCCTTGTAGTCGTTTTCCACCGTTATTTAGCCGAGCACATCTTCGACACAGGCGGGCAGAGAACAGGGCCAGAACAAAACCTGGTCAACATACGTAACTTCAAAGAGCGGAATATACAGCCTAAAATAAATTCAAAAGCGTTATCACAACGTCACTTTCGGGAACAAGGTAAGACTTACGTGGATCTCCTTCTCAAACACGCTAGCAACCACATTCCTCTTCAGCTTCATCGCTGCACTGACCAAGCCCGTCTCAGGCGTCCACTCCTCATGCGTCAGGACCACGCCACATAGCACCTCGGGCCCTTTCAGTCCATTCTTCGCTCCAACAGCATTGCACTCCTTGAGTATGAAGTGCTTGATATACCGATCCGAGCACAATGTTTCCAGGTCAGCGTCTTCCAGACGGGCCAGGGCTGGATCGGTTGAGAAGGAAATCGCGTGCCGGAGATGGGCCTCATGCGGGAATATCACGGCGATGGGGCGTTCTGCTCCTGGTGCGGCATGAACGCACAGGTTTGAGACGTAGTCGCAAGATTTGTACAGTGACTCCAGTTTTTCGAGGGCGATGAACTAAGAGAAAGAGGACATCAGACTCAAGAATGAATACACTGCGAAAGCAACTTGCCTCTCCATTAGACATCTTCACCAAGTTCTTCAATCTGCGAAAATTGGTTGAGCTCAGTCGAACTTTGCAGTACAGCTTTAATGGACATGGACATACCGGTCAATCAAGCTTAACGTCCCATCCTCGTTCCATGTACCAACATCGCCAGTCCTAAACCACCCATCCTTTGTCCAAATGTTTTCGTCGGAATTCAAGTCTGGACGCTTGTAATACCTCTTGGATACAGAGGGTCCACGAATGCACACTTCGCCTTGGGGTGGGTTATTGGTGGATAGATAGCCGGAGGCAGGTACATCGAGGAGTTTGACTTCGATAGACGGTACTGGAAGCCCGGCCACGCCAAATGCGATGCGCTCTGGTGGAAGGAGACTGCACATCCCACAAGACTCCGTCATGCCGTAACCTGTTCACAAGAAGAAAGAAGGTCGGGAGCTGAATGCCGACGTTGATATTGAAAAGGGCCTACCTTGCATCATTGGCATAAGCGTGACACTCAAAAACTCTTGCGTCTCCTTGCTAATCGCAGCGCCGCCATTCATCGCAAACTTGAGCTTCCCACCAGTAACCTCTCTACTTTACTCAACACAACCCTTTCTCCCAAACCCGCCAAGAAAGGTGTCCCCCTCTTCTTCGCCTCATACGCACCATAGAACAATGCCTTCTTCACGGCACCGCCCTCATTAAGCTTCCCAATGATCCCCTTGCGAATCGTCTCCCATACACTGGGGACGCCAAACATAATTTGGGGCTTCAACGCCACCAGGTCTCCTCGGCAATTTTTCACACCGGCATCAGTGAGGGTCTTTGGTCTAGCATACCCACTAGCGACGCCGACAAAGAGAGCGCAGAGCTCGACGATGTACTCCAGGACGTGTGCGAGGGGCAGATAGGCGAGGTATATGTCCCCTACGGGTACGTGAGGACCAAAGACGATGGTCACCGAGCTGATGGACGCGACGAGGTTGCCGTGGGTGATGCATACGCCCTTGGGAGTACCCGTCGACCCACTGGTGTACATAATGCAAGCCAGAGTGTCGGACGTCGGCTTCCTCTGCTCAACCGCAGCAATAAGCTCCGGGTCGTCCTTTGGTTGCTCCCGTCCTAGAGTGCGTAAATCGTCCAGACGAATGAATTGGATGTCGCTCCGCGTTTCTTTCATATGACTCAGCAGACTCTCCTCTGGTTTGCCATCGTATATGACGATCTTGAGCTTGGAAGCTTCAGTGAACGCTTTGGCGAGAGTGGGTAGAAGGTCGGCGTTGGTGAACACAGCGACACAGTCGGGCTCTTTGAGTGAGTAAGCCAGGCCTTCGACGCCGAGGGTATCGTAGGCTGTAGCAATGGCGGTTGAAATGGAAGCGCATCCGTGAGATATAAGCTGCCAGTTGACGCTATCACGCATGAATATTAACATTGAGAGATATGACTAAAGAAAACAGAAAAGATATACCTGGTTTGAGCGTACACATTAACCACATCCTCCTGTCGTATGCCCAATTTCAACAGTCCATTCCTCACCTCCTCAATCGCCTCCGCAAATTGCACATAATTCCAAAAGTGGTAGTCGCTCAACTCATGCACCTTCCAGGTCTTCTTCTGCTTGACTTCTTCGCCATCGACGACTTTTATCGTCTCTCTGACTTCTTCGTGAACCTTGACGACCTCACGCCAGCCGACAGCGTTATATTTGGACCCATATATCCGGGCTCCGTAAGCTACCACATCCGGGAGTGTTGAGACGTCAGGATGGGGTCGCTCGATGAGCCTGTTGGAAGTAACAGCAAGGCGCCGTACTCCACCCTCGCCTGGACCAGCTGGTGGGATTACTTCCACTGAACCAAGCCCAAAGTAATTATCAGGTCGTAATGCCAGATCAGAGGTGAGAGACCGAAGGAAATCTGTAGACATTTGGGAAGTGGTAGGTAAGGACTGGTACTGCAAGTTTTTCTCAGTATCTGGCTGAAGTATACAAAACGGTGTGAATGCACCTCAAGACGAGGATAAGAAATAGACGTTAGGCCCAGGGTAGTTGGGATTCTCTGTACCGTTCAGCTTCTTTGTCTGTCTACTCCGGTCCGGTGGGAGAATGACAGAGAATCCACTGCTGACCCGCGAAGACGGGATTGGCAGAAGCCTGGATAAGTCGAGCACATTCTAAAATTGCTGAAGCGTTCGAAGAGAAGAGTAATAATCGATGGTTGGAATCAATATGAAGCGGCAATTTCAATTTGTTTTTCGAGTAAGAAAAACATTATCCACGTGACCAACGTCGCCTTGCACGGGGGCAAGCAGCTTGTCCAATTGGCTCAAAATGAGCATTTTGTAATATAAAAATGCTCATTTTTGGGCCGTTTGGACAGTTGCTTGCCCGTCGTGTTGGAAAGCCCCTGAGCGCACTGAAATACTGACTCGATACAGAAATTCTGAAGATCAGAACCAACGACAAATTATTTTCAGCCTCGGTGCAAGTGGGCATAAAACCGTGGTTCTACAATCACTATCTACTCGAGTGGTACGTCTTGCGTAAGTACGCCGCTTTTGTGCTAGTTACTGGTTACTGGTCGCTATGTAAGTATCTTTTCTTTTTCTAGGAATTCCAAGTTAGCTCACCAGAAGGCCAATAAGGGAGCGAATTCGTCTAGGAAGGGGAACTTTTGCATCTTGTACCTCCTTCTTCAGGCCCTGCATCCTCTTACGACTCTCCACAAGCTTTGACTCGGTCTCAACATCAGAAGATGCCGCTATAGTAGCTTCCAATCGTATTATCTGCGCCTGCAACTCAAGAATCTGGTGGACTCGCAGGCCTTTTCCTGCTTTTGTTTCTGGAACTGATTTGTGGTGGACCGCCATTTCCACCTGAATCTGGAGCGCGGTGTCGATCGCCATCCGTCGGAGAATGATATCAATAAAGCTTTTCGCGGATTCATGACTGTCAAGAAATCTGCATACTGTCGAACCTTTCTTGATCAAGGGCTTCCAGTGGACTTTCTTCATCTCGTCCTCATGGCTGCAATTGATTTCCTCTGTTTTGCGTTTCCATTTCGTCGTACCGAGGATGACTTTGTCAAGTGCTGCATCACCACACAAGTTATGAAACATCTCCAGATTTCGACGTGCAGTCCCAGAGAATCGGTCACTTGATATGTCGTGAAGATAAATCACTCCGCCTAGGACGACATCCGTATTATTGTACCTGCAGTAAGCACTGTAATTCAGGATTTAAAATCCAAATACAAGTAATGGACGTACATGCATTCCAGCCATTCAGCAATATTCTTCAAAATCTCTTCGTCCCCTTCGCAATATTCATCAATCCCGGAGTATCGACTACCAGCAACTGCTGGCCACTGGCATCCGACCGACCGAATAAGGAACCGATCTCAACAGCACTAAGCTCTGTTGTACAGGAATTCAGGCTATGCCCGATCTCCATACGCTCCTCTTTCAAAAGGGCGTTAATAAACTAGGCGAATCGACCGTCAGTTGTTCTTTGATAATTACGCATGTGCTTACAGTGCTTTTTCCTGCCCCAGTGGGGCCCATAACGCTGTATGTTCGCATTAGGAGAAACTTTGATATCAAGGTGCCAGAACTCACGGTATAACGATAACGCTCGGTCTTCCATCTTCCGAAGTTATTTTCCTTCTAGCGCCGGGCATATTTCAGTCAGAGGATCAAGGATGCGTCGTTTGTGTTCAGCTTAGGAGTTACGACCCTAGGAGTGGCGTTATAAATGAATTGCGAGTAGGCAGCGGAGCTGATCGAGCCAGTAAGGTCTGCATGCTTCCGTGCACTAAGTCCTCCGTGCGGCATATTTAGGGTTCGCTCATGTCCGCCTCATGCAGTTTATATGGGTCCATGACACCGGGACACCGATCAACCTCAACCTCAGGATGATCAGACGATGAAAGGTTCTCAACGCTCTATACCATAATTGCCATCAAGCTTCCCGCAACTCCAGCTGAAGTTCATGACTCGAGTGACATAAAAGAAAGTCCGTATCCGGCATAGGTCATTTTACAGAGATAGGATCAATTGAAACCGATAAGGTTTTGTTGTAAATGCATTGTCAGCTCCATCTTCCACACTTCTGTTTTGCGACAAAGGGTTCACCAGCGTGTCAAATACAAAACATCTGTCGGAACCGTCGAATCAACGACTTGTCGTGTACAGCTGGAGTTTCCCCTTGGAAGCACTGTCTCCCTGCTACAGTTTCGTGGTTGGCCTTCTCTTGATCGATCACCTTTTGGACCTCGAGGGTGATTCCGTGAAGGGGCATTGTGGGGAGCAGGGTCTCAATAAATTTCCAAGCAGATGCTTGATTGTCTTCAAATCGATGCATTTGCGATCCTTGTCTGCGAAATGGTTCCCAATGCACAGCTTCCAATTGTTTTTCGTGCACTGAACCAACATTTCCGGCTATTTGATTCCATTTTGTCGTCCCAAGAACGATATTTTTGAAAGCGTGTGGACCACAGATGTCCTGCAACATTTCTAGATGATGTTCGGATACGGGAGGCATTCGATCGCTGGTAACGTCGTGCAGGTAAATGACACCACCTATTACGCCTTTTTTCAGGGAACTGTGAAAAGAGGGTCAATTTCTCTAGTTTTGCAGGACGGTATTTGACTCACGTCTTTTTTAGATAATCTGCAATCGATTGCAGGGTTTGAATATCGCTTTTGACAGTATCATCAAATCCTGGTGTGTCGACAATGACCAGGGACCGGCCTTTGAGTAATGGATTATCGGAGAAAGACTTGATTCTAGTTGCCTTCGGTTTTCCCGTACACGATGAAAGGGAGCTACCGACTTTCATACAATCCTTGCCTATGAGTATGTTGATGAACTGATTATACGCCGTAAGTAAGAATAGAGTTACGATTCAATAATACCTACTGTACTTTTGCCAGCCCCGGTCGCGCCAAGGACTCTATAAAATGCTTTAAAAAACATATGTGACCAGAGGCAGTTCGAACTCACGGGATTATGATGTCTCCCATCCTGTTTTTATTCTTCCAGAACATCGTGAATTTCCTTCGCTGCTTGGAATCCAGAAATTTATGGTAGTTCTGTTGGATCGAAAGGGTCCCACAGAATGAGTGCTGTTTAACAACGGTGGCGGCGGCGCAGTCAAGATGAGAAATATGACATTCCATGTGACTTTAAGAACTTTAATGCACATAAGTCCCCCTCAGGTTAGCTGCAAAATCTGATGTTTTCATTAAAACGATGCCGCATCCGCATGGCGAGAGACTTGTCTGACGTTTACGGCGAGTCCATGCCCCAGAAAAAATCCTGCGCACGGAGAAAGTGATCTTCCGACAGATATGCTATAAGGACAGGGTAGCGCTGGCAGAAACGCCCAGATTTCCAAGCACCCACTGCGCGCTTACTACGGAACTCTCTTGTTGGCATTACAGATGGTTTGACGTGAGAGAGCGGGCAATGTGGGTCAGGAAAACCATTGTAAGTTTGTAATAGTTCGCCAACAAGTCCTAGCATACCCTAACCTGTCGCATGAGAGCAATATTATGGTAATGACAATACCAGAAGGCAAGTTGAGGCACTGAGCGTGAAAGTTGAATGATCACTGTTCAAATATGATGAGGATGGCGTTCACCAGATGGAAATTTTTTCAATGTTCCAATAACCTGGGACCTTGTTTGAAAAGATGTGGTTACGAAGCAATCGTCAAAGGCTAAGGAAGAGGTCAAGAAAAGGCCTAATGCCTAAGGGCTTTCTTTGGGTTGACCTTTGGGAGCAGGAAGCAAGCAGGAAGCATGATATGCATTATTATGTAAACGAATTTGACGAAACACCATTTATTTTCCGGCTACCACCGAGACATTCCGCTACATCCCGTACCAATTCTTTTAAAATTTGACCCTGCTTCACAATGCTCATCGTCTCTCGAACTGAATCTCAGCTTAATGATTGTCCTTAAAAATTGTTCCAAATCTCTGCGGCTTCTAAGCTAGTGCAAAGCCCTCGTCTTTGGACTTCACAACGGGTGGTCTTTGCGTGGCTGTACGTACCATCAGAACATCTTTCTTCCCTGCAAAAAAAGACCCTGTCAGCGCAAAATATTTAAGGTACGAAGATGCGATCATGTTATTAGACTTTTGGTTAACAGACGGCAGTTGAGATTACAGGCGTTTTGATTTCGAAGGGTCAGGACGGGGCAGTTCTATCTATCAGGCGTTCTCCTGAGTCTCGATCACTTTTTCCCTCGCTGTCTGTCAAGTTGCCATATACCTAGCTACATGACCGCTACGGCGCTAGCGAACTTGGGCCCCAGGGCTGTGGCTTATGGCTGTGCATGCGCCTCCGTTCTTAACTCCGTGTTATATAGTCATGATTAACGTTACGGATGCGTACGGTTGCAATAGTTGCACAGCATCGACAATCTCTTTATTTAAAGCACGAGACTGGATCCAATCGATGAATCCTTCCGACACTTAACAAACGTTTTGCAGGCCTGTTTTCTATTTTTCACCAGTGGTGCGGTGCCCTCCTCTCTATGATGTCCGAAGTTTGCAATACGAACAGGTGCGTCATTCCTGTTAGCACAAGAATGGCAGTTTTATGTCGAACTCGATCTCAGCAGGATATACACTATCAAAGGTCAGTATCTAATGTATCTGTATAAATATGAATACTGACAACCCATGATCAATTAGACATTGTCGTGGAATGCTCCTCGGATGACAGGGAAACTTCAGCAATCGATGGGCTTGTACTGTCATTCATGGACACGACAACGCGCCCTCGTTTAGACCTCACTAGGACATCGGCTTCGACATGGAAGCAGGAGAATGACATGTACATGTAAGGCGCTGATCAATCATCTCCGCACCAGCGTACTTATGTTGGATCAGGCTTGTTCCAGAAGATGGAATTTTAGTCCTTCTCTCATCAGAAAGTACTGGTGATATGGGTCATGCATACATAGACACCATCAACGAATCTTTTCACGTGCCAACGGAAGACAGCATTCTACCAGGAAATCGTGAGTTCAGCGGCCAAGTGTAATTTATGAATAATACTTAAGATGTGTATACAGGTCTTGAGCAAACTTTTGAACAAGCAGAGGGTGCCCCAACATTGTCGATTTCATGCAAAATTTATACCTTTGAACTCGATAGGATTTTGAGAAAGGCATCCAAAGGTTTGTTGAGTATGTTACCATAGTGTGTGCGCTGTTGAAGCTCATTATTTATTTCAGGCCACATAGACCCGCTTGTGCTATATAATGTCGTTCAGCAAATGCCAGAAGACAATCCGATGAAAATTTACGCTTTACATTTCTGCGGAGAAGAATTTGTGCGAGTATCTAGGATGTCACACAACGAGCTCGACCTTCGCGCCGCTATCAAGGCGTACCAGGATACCGCAGAGCGTCTCTCACCAGATGACCAGAGATTTGTGGCCTGTATGAATGACATAGGACTGGCCTATAGCAAGTGCTTCAAAATCACAGGCAAAGCAAAGGATGCAGAGGCTGGAATTAGTGCATTGCAACAGGTACTTGCAACGATGGAAGAAGAACATACTAGTTTTCTAACTCTCCTCTGCAACTTGGGAAGCTCATTATCAGATCGCTTTCAATCTACGGGCACAGTGGCAGATGTTTCGGAAGCTATACACACTTTACAGCGCGTAGTCAACCTCACTTCGGATGATGATCCCGAACTACCAAGCAGGCTTACTAACCTAGGGAACGCGTTCCTGCGTCGCTTCGACCATATAGGCCAGTTCAGCGATAGCTCTGAAGCGATTCGAATCCTGCAACATGCAATCTCCATTGCTCCCGAAGGACACGAAAACTTACCAGCCATGCTAGCTAACCTCGGTAATGTGTTTTCCTCTCGTTTTGAACACACTGGGGATCTCTCAGATATTTCTGAATCAATTGTGCATCGTCAACATGGCCTACAGCTCACACCGGATGGGCACGAATACCTGCCAGCCTTTTTGACCAATCTCGGCCTCTCATTTTCAAGTCGCTTTCAAGCCACCGGAGATGTTATAGATATCTCTGAAGCAATACTACTCCATCAGCGTGCACTTCAGTCCTATTCAGATAGGGATGAATATCTAATAGCTTCGCTCACCAACCTTGCGAAATCCCTTTCACTTCGCTTTCTTCACACTGGCGAAATAATAGATATTTCAGAAGCAATCCAAGCTCAGCGGCGTGCATGTTCTCTCACTCCAAATGGACATCCAGAAATACGCAATCAGCTGAATAATCTTGCGAGCTTACTAACTATTCGTTTTGAACTTTCAAAAGAACCGGCAGATTTGTCTGAAGCTATTCAAGCCCAACAACATGCTGTTTCCCTTACTCCAGAAGGACATATCGGCCTACCAGGTTTCTTGAGCAACCTCGGACGACTATTTTTTCGTCGTTACGAATCGCACAACAAGCTGATAGATATTTCGGAAGCAATTCGATTTATGCAGAAAGCAGCTGACCTCACTCGAGATGGTCATCCACGTTTACCATACCTGCTTCACACTCTTGGAATTTCCTATTTATGCCGCTTTCAGCTCATCAGAAGGCCTACAGATATTTCTCAAGCCGCTGAGCTTATGCAACGCTCATTTCATCTTACTCCAAACGGACATCCAGAATTGTCGATCAGGGCTAACAACCTAGGGCGCCTATATATGTTTTGCTTCGAGATATCGGGGCAAACAGAGCTTTTCAATCTTTCCCTATCAGCTTATCGTCAAGCAGCCAGAATCCCGACTGGCCCTCCTTCCATGTCTATGATGGCAGCGAAAAAATGGGCAGAGCTCTCTAAAATGTCTTTAGCTTCGCCATCAGAATTGCTAGAGGCTCATGAACACATCATCCATCTTCTTTCTCTTAACGCCGGACTAGAAAACACGTTCAGACGCCGTCATGAGCTTCTCATTAACTCTTCGCAATCATCCACTGCTGCAGCTGCGGTCGCTTTGTCTGCTGATCAGCTCGATAAAGCTTTAGAGTGGTTAGAACAAGGTCGCTGTATAGTTTGGAATCAAATCAATCAGCTGCGCACCCCTCTGGACGACCTTCACGACCACAGCCCACCTCTTTCCGATCGGATTTTCTCTCTTGTCAAGGGCAGCTAGAGAATGCCGGGTCTCGTGCAGATTCCAGCCATCAAGACGGATTATTGTCGATGGATACGAAAATATCCTTGGAAGGAGAAGCATACAAACACCTCAAGCTCGCGAAAGAACGGGATGAGCTCCTAAAGACGATTCGAAATATTCCCGGCTTCGACAGCTTTCTTCGGCCCAAAAGGTGTGCAGACCTCATGCGCGGGCTTCCAGATGAAGGCCCGATTATTATTATTAACGCAGATAAGAACCGTTGTGATGCTCTCGTCCTCATAGCTGAGTGCGGACGAACCAATGCACATACCACTGGAACGATTCACTTATGAACGGGCCAAAGACATTAGCTGAAACGCTGCGCAGGTACCTATCATCCCATCGGTTGCGAACGCGATACACGGATGAGCCTATCTCCGATCCTCGCGCTGCTATTTATTATAGATGTGATCCTCCCCAAGACGATGTTCGAAAACTATTGCATACTCTATGGGCTGACCTCGTCGAACCTATCTTGCAAGCCTTAGCAATCCAGGTGCGCTCACGATTCGCCGAATAAGATAATCATCGACTAACTTGAGCTTTGCAGGTTCCAGATGATAACACAAGGTTACCTCGTATTTGGTGGTGCCCAACAGGACCTTTCGCTTTCCTCCCAATTCATGCTGCTGGAATTTATTACCACGGCAAAAGCACTCCAGGAACCTGCTTAGCTGATTTTGCAGTCTCTTCATACATTCCTACATTAAGCACCCTTACTCGTTTGAGATCCCGGGACGATCCCTGCACGACCAAGAAAGGAATATTGCTGGTTAGTCAACCCGATACGCCTGGGTTACCAAAAATTCCGTGCACCATTATGGAAGCACAGAAAATAAAAGAACAACTGGAAAAAATGCAAACACGATCAGTATCATATGACAGCGATAAAGCAACCACCAACGTCGTTTCGGAATCCATGGAGTCCTACTCTTGCATCCATTTGCCTGTCATGCTTCCAGGAAATCACGAACCCTCTTGAAAGCGGAATCCATCTATACGATGGGCCACTCAAACTTTCTGAGATCATGAAGAAAAATCTCGCCAACGCGGACCTTGCGTTCATGTCTGCATGTCAAACAAGTACAGGTGACGAGAATCTTCCAGAAGAAGTGGTTCATCTCGCTGCTGGAATGTTGGCAGCTGGGTATCGCAGTGTTGTCGCGACTATGTGGTCCATCTCGGACCAGCACGCTCCTCAGCTAGCAGAAACCTTCTACGAGAATCTCTTGAACAATGATGAAAGTGAAGTACTCGGAGGAGCACAGTTGAATGGCAAACACGCAGCACGAGCCCTCCATGTTGCGACGCGGCGTCTACGAGAAAGGCTCGGCGATTCGACGGAGGCTCTCCTAGCTTGGATACCGTATATTCATGTTGGAATTTGATCTACGATCCAGGAATTCTGCCCCTCTTGAGGAATCTGCTGATCTTTTCTTCGAGCAAAGGAGGTAGATTATATAAGCATGTAAAATAGACAATGGGCTCGAGCCTCGGAAGCTAGTGCTCGGAGAGTCGACGGCGACGTGTCGAGCAAGCCACGTATACGTGTGCTGTGTAACCGCTTTGCCGAGACATTCGCCACGCCAGTACCGCACAATCACTGGACATATATGCTGCCGCAGTGGAATCGGAGAACAAAATGGTCAATGTATAGTATTGTATCTTCTACTCATGTAATTATAAGGGCCAACATCGGTGGCTAAACTATCTACATAGCATCGTTGACTGTCGCTCCTGCCATCACGATTGCCAGGTTGAAAGTGTGGAAAGCTGTGGCTACGTGCCAATGCCGATTCCAGGCGTTTGCGTTCAATCGCCGAATAAAATTGACAGTAAATCGGACCAGCTCGGACCGACCGATATCGTGAAAGGATACTTAAGATAAGATAAAACCTCGAATCACGTCATCGCCTATGATCATGAGCGGTCCTGCATCAATGGAATTGGAATTGGAAATGGATGGAACATTTCTGAAGGTCATCTAAAAAATTGAATATATTGGTACAAAACAAATTTCCGTATTGAAATAGCGCTATCTGTCTAATCATCGAATAAAGTAACTTCAAAGTTCTCGATCTTCACTTCGAGTTCCTCTTTTTCTCTTCCTGCTCCTTCAGGAACGGTAGGACGTGCACCGTATACTCCGACTAGTAAACACCTATATCCATCATTCTCCTCCTCGCCCTGCGCAACGTCCTGCCTAAACCACCAGGTAATCTCCCTGATCCCCAGCTTCTCCCCAGTCTCTTCGTTGATGATATAGATCCACAAACTCTCGACCCGCTCGTCTCCTTTCGTTTCCCTCTCCACTTGTATCGTTACTTTTCCGCCTGCGCTCTCGGGAAGCTGGACGAGGGACCAATCGCTCCATCTGCTAGTCCCAACAGTACTGACGAATGGTTTGCCATTGACGAATTCGATCCCTGTCTTCACCCATTTTTTGATATCTTCGTCAGGGATGAATAGAGCTAACCCTCCCTGATCGTAAAGTGTGCTCCAATTGCCGTGAACGGTAACGCGAGCGGTATGGAACCTGTGAAGATCGATGGGTGTGGATAGAAGATAGATAGGCACGTTATCGATATCTGTGTTGGGTGGTTTGCGCCAGAGATCCGTCTTGGGAGGCGCATGAATGGTGACCGGTTGGTAGGTCATTCTGGTAGCGAGATTGGGTTTTTTATCGGACTGAGATATGGCCATAGCGGACGAGCCATGGTGCAGCCTGAGTCTGGGTACAATGGCCTCTGACATTGCGTTCGTCGATGTCCACGTACGTCGAGTTGGTTGGATCTGATCAAGTGGCAATCGCTCCGCTGTTCCTCCGAAACCGTGGAGGCAGCAGCGAAAACGTCACAGCAATCCGAAGATAGAAAGCTTCTATTTTTAGAACTACAGCTAATCAGACCACGAACGTTTGGTCGACTATCAACTGTGCGTAGCTCGATATCATACATCATCTGAAATAAATATTAAGATATTTACAGAGATCAATATACACATTCATACTGAAAATGTCATTTCATAACTAAATTCCAAGTCACCGCTGGTCCAGAAGTCTCTGAACAATGCTCTGTGCACTCTCTCTTTTCCCATTGTGAGTGAGAACTGCAGACCCATGCGCCGTCATTTCTTGCCAGTGCTTTTCCACCTCTTTTTTCCTCTGCTCACCTGCCTTTGGGCTCACAATTTCCCACATCGTCGTCACCAGGAGCACGCGGGGATGATATTTGGCGCCCAGCAGTCTTTGAAACATCTGGAAGTTCGGATAAGGTGGGTCTGTCATTCGATTGTCAGAAATCCTATAGAGGTATAGTATGCCGAAAACCCTGAGGCGCTTTCCATAGCTGCTCAAATGATGAAACAGGTTAAAGTAAGTCAAAATGAATGTGGCATTGTAAGATGAAAACCACGCACGACTTTTTCAGCCAGTCGTTTATCTTCTTCTCCATCTGCTTCTCTGAATGAGATCTGGTTTGTTCAGGGTCAAATAGCGGCGGCGTGTCAACGAAGACAACTTGACGGCGACGCTGCCCTTCAGTTTCGGGAGTCCATCGGACATGCTTGATTTCTTTGGTGCAAGTCGAGAGTCCTTTTCCGACAGCAAGTTGGTCACTCGCAGTTACAAGGTTGATAAACTAACTAGAGAATTAGAAATTAAATTACGCAAGAAGTACTTTCAAGTTCCGTACGGTACTCTTTCCAGCACCAGTCGGCCCTACAACCCTGATGAGGAATGTCAGCTTTTCCGTAAATTGAACAGAACTGTCGGTCAGAAACGTACACAATGATGATGTCTTCAGCCGATAGCCCTTTCGCCGCTTTGCGCTTTGACAGTATAACACCCATAGATACAATAAGGAAGGGGAAAACGAAGTCCTACGAGTCCACATTTTGCTTAAGATCCCCTACGCATGACAACCGCTTGTTCTCGACTTCTTCCAGATTTATCCTGAATGAGCATTGTATTGTACTTTGTATAAGCCCATGACGCACGCTATCTGGGAGCTTTTATTAAGCGTTTGAGGTTCATCGGTCGAACAAAGATTAATGAGTATGCGCGCAGCAAGGATATTGTGAAGTAGAACGTAGCCTACCGACCAGCCTTGTTCTGGCGCCAAATCTGCGAAGTACCGGGGGAATAAAACCTTACACACTCAGAAATGAATAACGTCAGGCCACCGTCCACGCACCAACAGCACGCTCAAATGAATCCATGTCTCACATTTCGAAGTTCCCGCAGCGTCTACACGTTGCATAAAGAAAGCCGGCTAGTCCGAAATGAATGATCGCTCTCATCAAGCAAGGTATCGAGTGAGATAACCCTCTCGTAAGCGCTGACTCCTGAGTAATTAAACCTTAAAGTTTCCACGAGGACGACATATGTAGGCAATGCTGAAAGACGTCTGCTCACCTCATACTCAAACAACTCCTTCAAAGTACCACGTGTTTATCGTGCCTCAAGAGAGAGATGTCAGCGCTAGTGACCCCCTTATCAATGAAATAAATACGGATTCCGTGGCTTCTCTCTAGTACAGTTGCCACCGCCAACTTTCACTTTGAGCTTTGCCCCCTTGGCCATGGCGTTAAGGTTTGAGGCAGTAACGAAGTCAAGCGATATTAGAAGAGATGACATTATCATTGCGTATGCTTATATTTTACTATGGGAGAGGCTTACTTACATTAAGCGAAATTTTACAGACTAATGGGCCCGACAGGATCTGGCAAGAGTAATGTCCGTCTATTTCGTGCTATATAGACCTGAGAAAGTTCACACCTCTGACACGTCGAAGCTCATAGATATGTTGACTGGGCAACAGACTAGTCTTGCCGGGGCTCCTCTAGAATCCTGCACGCAAGCAGTCAGCGCAATCAGGGTGAAGAAACATCCCGTACACAAGGACCATATCATCTTACTTGACACCCCGGGATTCGATGATACTTTCAAATCCGACTTCCAAATTCTCCAAATGATTTCAGATTGGTTAGTCGAAATGTAAGAGGTAGTTCTATTGAAGAATTCATAACATTGACTGTGAGAAAGATACAAGAAGAAAGCCAGGCTTACCGGCATCCTCTACCTACATCGCATCACGGACAACCGAATGGCTGGTTCGCCTCACCGGAATTTGCGTATGTTCGGCGACCTGTGCGGGGATAAGGCAGCCAGGAATGTCGTGCTGGTTACCACAATGTGGGACAAGCTCAGATCCAGAGACATAGGTGACAGAAGGCAGGAAGAGCTGGAGCGCAATTTCTGGAACCCTATGATCAAAAACGGGGCTACTACCACTCAATTCGAGAATACAGTCCAGGCGGCATGGGAAATCATCGACAACGTGATTATCAGACGAAATGAAGGGGTAGCGCTTCTCCTTCAGGAGGAAATAGTCGATCTCAAGCTCAGGCTGGAAGAAACCAAGGCAGGCAGAGAGGTCTATGCGACATTGCAAGCACTGCAAAGCAAACAAAAGGAAACACTTGAACAGCTGGCCAACCGAGCAGCAACAGAGGACGACAAGAAGATCGCCGCTGAGTTGCATGAAGAGTTGCGTAACCTCCAAAAGGAGCTGGAGAAAACTTTCAAGGAGATGCAGAAGCTGCATATACCTCTCGGTCGTAAAGTTGCCATGTTTTTCAATAGAAAAACCAAGGCGGTGAGTGTCGTCACTGCGATATGTCGACCCATCAAACCTCATTTTACCAATTTATCTGTAGAAGCGCAAGAAGCTCGCACCGGCGCCAGCTTAGAATTTGGGAGACCGATTGAGAATCTTGAGAAGGTTGTAGTCGGGATGCAAGACAGACCGGTTTATTTTAGTTCCACACGCGTAGGAACCGTCATGTGACACGTCGGACTTTGAATGGAAAACAAAGCAATTAGCCTTTCTCGGTGGTTGTTTCTCGGTACCGCGTTGCCTTCCTCCACGACCACCATCTGTCTCAAGAATGAGTCGCAATAACGTCCGTGGGCCTACTTCGGCGTTGACAGAATTTTTGAGGGTATGTCAAAGGCATTTTGTATTCAAAAATATGGGTGATGACGCTGTCAAACGCGGACAGGATTCTGGGATCACGCCCACCACCATCGCGAGAAGGGCCGCAACGCGTGCTCAACCTCAAGCAGCGGAGCAGAATGAAGAGCAGCCTGTTGCAGGTCCCAGTCGGGCTCCTGACGCGGAGTCGAGCGCGCGTAGTGGAAGGCCAAGGCGCAGGCCGACAAGGGTGTGTGACAGGAGCATAACGCTGAAACGTTATAAATTTTAACTTGCCACGGAACAGAACACAGGATATGCTTCCGATGAGCTCGATGAACCTGAGGGTGAGACGGAGCGTCCAAAATGGATGTTGATGTTGATGAGGAGGAGATAAAACCTTCAGCGCCAAGAAACCCAAGCTCACTAAAGCTGCGGAGGCAAGTTGAAGCGAAGGAAAAGAAGAAACGCGGGGTTAAGGGTAGCGATGATGAGGACGAAGACGAGGATGCTTACACGCTCTCTCGAAGTCGTTGTGGACGAATGGATCTTCTAAGCCACCTGTAGGGAGCTTTGAAAATTGTGCGGTCTGCGGGAAGCAGTTTACAGTTGTAAGTACACATCGACTTTCTCTTATGACACGTCTCATGGTAGCTTCAGACGAAATATACTATGGCATCAGTAATGGAAAAGGTTTTTTGTGCCACCAGTGCGCAAACAGTCGGGCAACGACCCATTCAAGAAACCGGCTGTTCCCAAGAAGCGAAAAGCACCTGCAGACAAAAGGAGTATTACCAACTTTGAGGAAAGGCGTTTCCCCACTCTCGTCTCGCTCTGTATTCAGGTTTGTAAATTCGTTTACATTGTTTCCTTTACTGACCAGTGGGTGCTACAGCTCATTACCAGACACATTGATGACATTGATGCATTTGGTGACATTGGGACCATGAACGTCGAGGCTATCGCAAAGGCCTTGTCCAAGAACCGTAGCTTGTATATCTAATCCTCTATTCAAAAATTTCTTCTTCTCAATATTGTCTAGAACTCCGAAAACGCACATCTCTTTTACAGCCCTGCTAATTCAACTCTTACATTTTATGATGCCACGAGTACGTTTATGATTATTTTCGAGGACATAATTACTCATTCAATTATCGTCAGACCTCGCATCGCCAGCCCTGGAAACGCTGGTGTATCACAATGCCAATCTGGTCTCTCTCCGCCTGGACTTCTGTGGCCACCTCGACGACAACTCGTTTAAGGTTTTCTCAACATCGCTTCCTGCTTTGGAGCGCATCGAACTCCTCGGCCCTTTCTTGGTTCGTCCGCCCGCCTGGCAAAATTTCTTCAAGTCCCATCCCGGCCTGACTGGTTTCCTCATCAATCAAAGTCCTCGATTTGACGAGGACTGCGTGAAAAGCCTCGTCAATAATTGTCCTCAAATTACAAACCTTCGGTTAAAGCAGGTGGGCCAGATGCAGGGTTCCTTTCTATTACATATCGCCACTTTGAAGCAAGGGTTGCAGTATCTGGACATCTCAGAGCCAAGCCAGTCTTGCAGCGAGGCCTCTATGATCAAGTTATTGCGCGCCGTGGGCAAGACACTGACTCATCTGGATGTTTCCAAGCATGCTGATCTAACCGATGGTTTCCTCAAGAAGGGCCTCATTCCATTCACTGGCGCCCTTCAGTCCCTGGTTTTGTCTTATCTGCCCGAACTTACGGACCAGGGATTGTCCGACTTTTTCAATGGATGGACTTCGAATTCTGCTTTGTTCTCCCTTGACGTTTCGCGTAATGAGGTCATGGGAAGCGCCGCTCTTGAGGGTATCCTCAAACACTCTGGTTCCAAACTGGAAGAACTGAACATTAATGGATGGAAGGACGTCGGCGAAGAATCCTTGAAGATGATTGGCCAGGCAACACAACAGTTGAAGAAGGTCGACGTTGGGTTCTGCCGCGCCGTTGACGATTTTGTGATTCAAGAGTGGTTGGAAGGCAAGCTCAAAAGAGGTCATCGTACTGATGGCTGTTCGAAGCTTGAGGAAGTCAAATTATGGGGCTGTAATAGAATTACAGTATCTTGCCCAAGAAAGGTTCGATCTATCTATACCCTAGGAGATTTGATACTAACAGTCACCTTTAGAAGGGCGTTTCGATCCTAGGTGTGGAGTCGCACACCCTACGGTAAATTTTGTATATATGACCACTATACCCAACGTTCCGTTTAAGGTTATTGCTAGTTTTCTGTCAAGTTATTTATAACAAACGGAAGCATTGCCACAGTTTTCTTGGCACTCTGGTCTAGCTCCAAGTTCTGGACTCTGGGGTCGCCTAGACAAACCAGAAGGACTCTTTTTAAGTAATTCCTCTTCTCAATGTCCCATACATAGATACCCCTTCCTTTTTACGCTTACTGGTCTCTACGACCTTATACGGAACGTCCATGGTCATGTCTGGAATGCAGCTCTGCCTGGTAGACAACGATCCCATATCCACGCTGCTCATCACCCCGGATGGCGAAGCCCTGTTCTCTATAGAAACGCCCCCATTACATCCCCCGAATCCGCAGATCTCCACACCACAGCCTCGGCAAAGGTCCCCGATTACCACTGTAAAGCGCCTGGAGAGATACCATCGAAGTACGGGGCATACAGAGACGGAGATTGGCACTGCAGAGTATAGTGGACCGGTCAAGGGGACCCATCTACAGTTATGCGAAGATAATCTGCAGCTAGATATCCCACCTCTCTCCAGACGGAAGGTCGTGGATAACGAGACACATAACGACAAGAACGAGGAGGACGAAGATGTGTCAGAGAAGTGAGAACTGCCACTTCTTTTCATGGATATCGCATTCTAAATACTTCAGCTCATGGGCGTTCAAAGGCCCTGACTCGAGACATTACAAGTGGCAGCTCTTCCTCCATGCGCCCGTGGTACGCTCTTTCCCTCCTCAGTCAAACAGGCTCATCATCCTTCTCGTTGCCTGACAGCTTCTACTGGACGATCAAACATTCACCCCCCTTGCTCGATACCGCCGTGCTAAGCTGGGCATTGTGTCCCGGTCTCGTCGGGCATTCCTTGAGATCCTACCAGCCGGGATCAACCTAATTGACTTCATCGTGGTGACCTTCGTAGGTTTTATGAAGCAGCGATTGCTTATTGATGGACTTGCGGCTTCGTCATCATCCTCTTCTCCATCGGCGAGAGAAGATGATCAGGGGCCAAATTCTGTAACAAACCGTTGGCTACTCCACCTACTAAAGGGACCACAGCTGCAGCGGACTCCTCATCATTACCCGGGTTGTTCAGTGCGCAGGTCACTACTTGATTACAACCTAGGATTGCTCCTATGCAGAAGCAGTCTAGTCCTTCCTTATTCGAAATACCATCAGCTTGGCAGCCTGGTGCTGCATCCGTGTTGACGTTTCATGTATATTACATAGGGTTTTCTTAAGGGTTTTTGACATTGTACTATCATGGCCAAGTGTAATAGATATTGAATTCCGCGTCTGATTCGTTGCGTAGGTCAATTGCTCGGATCGAATAGTATTTGCTTTGAGGAACACAGCAAACTACTCTACTCTAGCAAGACATCGCGACATGATGCACTTGCATCAATCAGAAGATGGGATGACAATCCCGATGCGAGGGTGAAAGGGTTCTCTTGCGTCCAACTAATTCAGGGGGATTCCATGTGAGCAAGATGGTGACGGAAGGTCGTTGGTCAGCCTACTCACCTCTTCATAATCTTCACGAGCTTCAAAATCCTCGTCCTCAAAGTCCCGCTCTTGAAGGAACTCGTCATAGCGAGCGGCAAGCTCTTCAAGGTCGTCATCGTAGTCGCGGGCATCCAGTTCGTCAAATTCGTCTGCTCTGAGATGGACAGTGACGCTGACATGGTGATCGTGTCGAGCCTCGAGATCGAGGGCGTCGTCGTAGTCACGAGCAGCCATCTCATTTAAATAGGCCTCGTAGAGATCTCGGAGGGCCAAATCTTCAGCATCAGCGGAACGAGCGTAAAGAGAATTGCCTGAGTCGGACTGTCAGAATAAAGAAAGAATGTCAGCATGCGTTCGCTGTGGGATACTAGAAGATAAATACCGCAGGATAAGCAAGAGCGCCTGCGATAGCGAGACCAAGGACAACAAAAGTGGAATAGAAACGCATTCTTTGGGTTTTTCGGAAGCAAATGAAAATCAGCTATAAACTTAGGACCAGCCTAAAATCTAACGATGCAAACTCATTAGCATTCGTCCAACTTTACCAATTAAAATCATCGATAAAGCTCACCTTTGGTACTTAGAGAGTGAGTGGGCGGTGCTCCGGGCTGGGGGATCGTTTCCATCATGCACAGGGTCTTTATAATGGCGAGATACGCCGTGATGAACGGATCCTGTGCTTGATGCGGCAACTCTCTGTTACATCTAAAATATCTGCATGCGACTGCTATGTATAGACTTCTTCACAAGGAGTATTATTTAGCAAAGGAAACGAACTCAAACCAATGGAGCCACGATGGGGACACAAATAGAATCATTTGAATATTTTACTCTATGAACAGCTGATTTAATTTGCGCCATCCGTGGCGGCCATATCTGTTAACTCGACCCCAGATTTTGCTTGTTTTTGGGAGCTTGTACTGCGGTCGAATAACTCTTGCGGTACAGTCATCGGTGTTACCACCCTCCAAATCTCCTTTTCTTCGGACCAAATCAGGATGTGGTAATCGCTCCTCCGCACCATCTTCCGTCCTGACATTGTTAGTGTTACTCAGTGAGGCAGTAGCAGTCGCCCGAGGTGTCGTGATGCCCAGCTTGAATGGTTGAACAGTCCGTTTTTCTCTGCAATGGCAGACAAGAAGAAAAGTGCCAGTACTATAAATTATGCATAGATTGTGAATTTTATGAATGCCGAGAAGATGAGAATTTATGGAACTTACAGCTCAGAATCACGAGAACCAAACACTGAAAGACCCGAATCTGCTTGCACCCGTTTCGCACTGTGGGGGCAGATAGTACTTCTGCTGAGAGCTTGGCTTCTGTAAATTAGGTAAGAAAATTTAATGTGTTTGGTGTAATATTAATGAGAAGCCACGAGCCTGTATTCCATGATATCAACCCCTCAGAAGATACCCATAATATTATAGCTAGTAAAACCAAGTAACCGGATGCAATGCTTTTATTAATTTGCCTGGAGAAGGTCGCGTAGCTGTTCAAAATTTTAGCACTATCAAAAGTCATTCAGAATATTTGTAACTAAAAGAGTTGCATACAAAAAAGCCGCAATCCAGATGAGACAACCTGTCATGCCTACGATAAAACCAGCTTTATAGTGAGGCCCAAGTGCACTATCTAATTCCTGATGGACTGCTGTTGGGAGGTGGGCGATCCATGAGAGAATAATTGCACCCATAATAGGAACAACGAATGAGATGGCGGTGATACACACTGTATTACAAGAAAAGAAGTTATGGCATCAGTGAGGAGAATCGAAATTTTAGGAACTCGAAAGAGTGGGCTTACTAACCGCAACCCCAACAGGCAAATCCACCAACATGTATCAAAATGCAGTTTCTGACGATGTGGGAAAGAGGAAGTGACGCCAGAACGAATCAGGAGTCAAATTTAGCAAGAGAGTAAAGGGGCCTTCCTAGGCGACACCAATAGCTATCCTTCTTTAAATACTGAAATACTTACGACATGTCACAGGCCCCACGTTGTACGTTGTTGGAATGATCGACTCGGACAATTATAGAATGGGAGGTACATATACATATTTATCGGATGCCATGAGTCACAAGGACATGTCAATCTTGGTCAAAGAGATGGATCGGAACATCCGGTCAATTTTCATAAATTTATCACTAGATTTAACAAGAGGGCAGTTCAATCTGCCCCATCCAGAGCCGCTATATTTATTACCTCGGTCTTTGATTCGCATTGAGTTTTCTCTGATTCCAGCTGGGATGTAACAGCGTTACCACTGCCGGTACCAGCCTCTAGATCCAAGTTATTAATTGCCTTCACCCCAGTTTGAGCCAGCCTCTCAGCTGCACCATCTTCGGAGGCGTTGATATTCGGTGTTGTAGTCTTTCTATTACGCCGCGTGTTTCGAGTGTTATTTGGTGTACCAAACATCCCATACTTTTCTCCAATGCAAGTTAAAATAAAAATCGCCATAACTAATTTCGGGTATGTAGATGAGCACCTCGACAAAAGGGATGAAAATGATCAGCGCACTGCTTAAAACGATTACAATCAAACATTTTAAGGCAAGGATCTGCCTGCAACCTGTTCGCACTGTGTGGGCAGATAGTACTTCAGGTGAAAGTTTGGATTCTGGAGAGACAGGTTCTATCAGCATTAACCTGTTCCATTAAAGTGGAATTTACACAGACCTGGATGCCATGGAGTACATGCGGCATATACGATCCATAAGATAATAGAGCCAAGTCCCAGACTGAATGTCACTTTAACCATAATGTCATTATCATTGGTACATGTTGCACAGCTGCTCAATAGTTCCATGCTGATTAGAAATTTTCTCAGACAAATAAAATCGAGTTTACGCACAAGATCATCATGATCCACATAAAACTTCCTAGCATACCTAGAACAAGTATGACAACAAATCTTGCCCCGCCTCCCAGCCCTTTCTCTACCTCCTGACGGATAGTAACTGGGAGGTGTACAATCCATGAGAGAATGATCGCGCTGAGGATGGAGATGGGTAGTGAGAGGAAGCAAATGTAGACTTCAAGTTTGAAATAACAATAGACATAAAAATGAGGGGAAAAGGAGATTCAGTATCAATGGGAACGTTCATGATGAGAAGTTTTTGTATTGCAATGGACTCACTAATTTCCAATCCGATCAGAATAAGGCCCAGGTCCTGGATCATCTTCGAACCAGCAAACACCTCCCAAGCCACTCAAAACCTTTGCAAGAGAGGTATACTGTGTAAAAGATTAGAGGGCAGAGAAAAGAATCATCCACCCAACGTTGATCTTTTGTGCCTGTCACCATGACTCTTAATCACTTGCAACGCAATCATGAGGTCAACATAATTGGCAGTGGGAAGCTGTGTTCACTCAAGGATACAGATGACTCCACGTTAGATGGCTGATGATGTCAACATCACAGCACAGCGAAGCCGAAGCATAGCCTCTGATACTCATATAATTCAGTCCGCCTAGGGAATGAGAAGATTTCAGCGAGTCACTCAAGTGTTACAAGGATAGTTGTCGCTAATAGCTACAAAGGGAAGCACAAAAGAAGGACTGGCTCTCCGATGTCAACCTGCACCGTCCATAGCTGCCATATTTATTGCCTCAGTCGTTGGTTTTTCCTGCGTTTCCTCTGATTCAGGGTGGGATACATTACGATCAACCGCACCACCTAAATTCCCTTTACCTGCCACTTCCCTACTATGAGCTGGCTGCCCAGCTGCGCCGTCTTCCAATGCCATAATGTTATTGGGTGCAATAACGGCGGTGCGCTGCCCTCGAGCGCTACTAGCATTTCCAGGGCCAGATAGCCTTCTATTCTCCCCGATACAGGTCAATATAAAAAGCGCTAGCACTACCGAATTTATGAATCGGCATGCGCAATAGAGTAAAGCACACAAAGCAGGTGGGACTCACAGCTGAGATTAACGAGTATCAAGCACTTCAAGGCAAGGATCTCCCTGCACCCTTTGCGAACTGTCTGTACGGCTAGGATTTCTGGAGAAAGTTTGGATTCTATAAAAAGCAGTCAGTCAACCCAATCCAAGCCAACAATATTTGTACATAGAGGAGATGAAAGTTAAGTGATACGAACCTGGATGCCAGGGAGTAGCAACGAGATATGCCACCCACATGATCACAGATAAAAACCCCAACACGCCGACTACTTTTGCTGTCAAAACCTGGTTATATCTGGAGCTCAGGAGTATGTATCTAAAGGGGAAGAGCAAAATTACATTAGTAACAGGAGGACGAAGGAGACAATTGACTCGGAAGCCTATGCACAGGATCATCACGAGCCACAGAAAACTTCCTAGCATGCCCACGAAAAGGACGACGAGCAATCCTGCGCCTCCTCCTAGATCCTTCTCCACCTCCTGACGGACTGTGTGTGGAAGGTGGGTGAGCCATGAGAAGAGAAGTGCGCTGAGGGTGGCGAGGGGTATTGAGAGGATGCTGAAGAGGACTGGATAGGATTCAGGAATAGGAATAAAGGACGGATAGAAAATGAGGTTAATTAGCGTGTGGTGTAGGGGCGTTAACAAGTTAGGAAGATGATAAACATACCGATTTCTAGTGAGATTAGAATAGCTCCCAGGTCCTGCGCCATTTCTCTCAGGTAGTTTCCTCCTAGATCATGCAGAATTCCAGCAGGAGGTGACGCGGTCGTTTGTAGTGAAAGCTGAAGTTTAGAAAGAGGACGTGGAGGGAGAGATCACACCAATTCAATTGTCGGAATGTGCCTGTCATCGCTTAAGTAGAGATGACGGTAATGACTTGGCATGCAATATGGCTGTAGCGACCCTGGAATGCGCGGCGATTGATATCAAGTCCAGCATTTGAACTTTGAGTAACCTGTTCTCGTCGACTCCCTGACCAACTCGACTCGTATGCAAATTACCGCAATGTAAATCCAATTCATTTTTCTGAAGTTATTGCAGCGCCTAGACAGGTCATCAAACGCACAGTAACGATGCACAGTATGGGGAGAAAGCGGCGAAGCATAGCCTCGTAAATGGTCCCGAAGCCAGATTGGGATTCAACGTATACAGCTCCTGCCCCAAATTAAGTTTATATAGCCTATCCAAGAAGAAGTATTGAAGAAATCACCCTAGAATAAAATCCGTAAATCGATTCAAGAACTCAACAAAATGCGACACGAACCAAAAGAAGAAGAAAGAAAAACAGAATAAAAGTTCTAGTCAGAGCTGAGAAGGTACATACATATAAGAAGGACATATTTTCAACCTCCGCCATCCATAGCCGCCATATCCATCGCCCCATTGGCACCATTTTCCTAAGCGAAGCCCTTCCTTTCGGAAATTTCAGACTGCGGGCCTCAAGAGTCAAAACGCCTGCAGGAGGTCGCGACTGAATCAACGGCGGTCTGTAGAATAAAGAAAGCAAATGAGAGTGCGCTGGTGTAGTGTCAAGATTCAAATATTCAAAGGGTAATTTCAAGTTGATTGGCGGTGGCGGTGCGATTCCTGCAGTCTTTTCGTCGCATCCATGTTTGACAGTGGAACTCCCCTCAATCCTCTCTCAACTCGCCCATCCCAGCCCTTTAAATCTATAGGAACCTCCTCGGTTGTAATCCATCCACCTATTCAACTACCGGAAGATGAGTATGCAGGGCACGCTTGGGTTTAATTTCAGTGTTGGAAAGGATTTATATGCCGCTACTGTCCGCCATGTTATGCTCAGGGACAGTGAAGGCAATGAAGAGTATAAATACAGCACCTGTACGTTTTATTTTTCTCTTGAGAACGTTAGGGCAAATTCTGACTATACCTACGTAGCCACACCTCAGAAGGAGGTTGTCGTAATGGGACCCCAAGCATTTAACAACTACCTCACTTCCATCCAAAGCAAAATCGGCAGTCTGAACCACACACTCACCTACTTGTCCATGCGCTCTGAGTCGTTACTAGTAGCAACGCAGAAGAACGGCCAGAAGACATCCGCAGACGACCTAAAGCTGAAGGATACTCAATTCCAGCTGACCAAAACGCGTACCCACATCCAAGCGCTCAAGGGATTTTTCGTCAATGCGAAGAGAGACTGGGGGAATCTGGCGGCTCGTGTTATTGGTCGTGTTGACTGGGCACCTCCGATGGCCCTCCTTCTTCCCATGGGCACAGCTATATAAAGGATTTTGGGTTATCAAGCTCGATAAGGAGAAGTTAAAGAATTTGCATGAGAATGTGCATCCATTTCTCTGAAGGACGTCTAATCTGATTCTATATTCTGATTCTAAGCCCCAAAATCTCGCGTGCAGAATGATGTAACGATCGCGCTCGCGACGACGTGCGATTCAAGTTCACATATCCCCAGGAATGTCTCCTCCCAATAAGAGGCATACTCACCGCAGACGAGATCAAGCAACCAAAATTACCCAACGGCAAAAATCCTATCCGACGCGTCATCAAGAGGGGCTGCGGCTCCAAGACCAATGTCGGCGTTTTATCTGGATTCATGTCCTATGCTCGCAGGTACTCAGCCTGGGGCTATATCGATTCAGTCGAAGTTGTCATCCTCCCTCGATACGATAAAGATTTAAATTCAATTTCGGGGCCTTTCTCGCGGGTTGGCGATTCTGGATCTCTTATCGTCGAACGCGCACGGTAGAGCAGTTGCGTTGCTCTCTGGTGGAACGGGCCCAGTTGATTCGACAGATTCGGATGTTACGTTTGGGACACCTATGGAATGGATCTGGGAGCTCGTTGAGGTTGAGTACCCGGGTGGTGCTAAACTTGATTTTGATGACCTCAAGGACTTCTTCTGTGACGTGGCCAGGGGATAAATAGGAAGGATGCTAAGGCAAGTTGATGGCCGGAGAGGGGCAAGCTGATTACGAAGAGGTAGTGACTGGAGACGCCCAAAAAATTATTGTTTGCCATTTAATATGATTATAATGCACCTACGTGCTACGTTCAGTCCATTGATATTGAACATTCATTGCTGGAGGGGGGTATCAGGTATCTTTCAAAAGTAAATACTGGACCTGTCTTCTCTGTCTTTCGTCTTTTAAAAGAAATTGCATGAAAGCAGCCTTCTTGATATGTACGGAGTAGACAACTGGCTACTACATGTAGGCGGAACCCAGTCTGTCCCTTAAAGGCCTTAGGTCCTCGTGTTATAATTAAAATACTGAGAATAGGTACGAAACGCTAATCATACCATGCATTTGTATACAAGTAAAATTTGATTATAAAGAATGTAGAGTAGATTATCAAAAAGTAAAGTAAAAATAATAATCGCATTGTTGCAACTTGAAGTCGATAGAAAGAGAGCATACTCTATCTGCGAAAGCACTCGTCAATTATCAAGAGCCAATACGGGCACCCAATCAGAGCGATAATAGTTCATGCCGAGAAGACGGAGATGGGCAATGCTGATCTTCTTGATATCCCATGATTTGCTCACTCTTCCATTGACAATCATAGTCCCTTGCTGCAAATTGCAAAAGAATAGAATTAGAATGGTATACCAGAAAAATAGACAGACACCACCGGCAGTACTTACAGTGATTTTACCATTCTGCACATCCGACAGAAACTGATAAATTTGCGAGGCAATGATGCTTGCCAACTCATCTCGACGCATAGGTTCGCCGTTCATATCTCGAACGTTCAACCGACGCCCCTTGAATTCGAAACCAGGCCACTGAAAATAAGGAATGTTAGTAACTATGAACTGGAAGCAACAATCTATCCAAGGACTAACGGATATTTGGAATTTGATGGTCTTCCACCCAAAAGCCTCAAAGACGCGATCATTAGCTCCATCAATTCTAATCGTACCCCGAGCCAATTCATGAATATACGGGCCAGGCATTCCATTGACAGAAAACTTGATAACATGGAAGAGGTCTTTACTCGAAAATTCAGGCAGCCGAGGGACCGTCGTCACTGCAATGGCGTCCCGTGAAATTTCCGGCCCTAGACCTGGAGCGCGTGGAAGTATCAAGGATTCACCAAGTTCAAATGACTTGTCGCTAGGTTGGGTGGGTTGCTGCATTTTGAATCCAAATTTGTTCATTATGTCGAATTGAGAGGAGGAAATAACCTGGCGCGTGTCGATGACATGCTGATATTGGTGAGGCTCTCCTCTGGACATAGAGGTAGATACAGGCCCTAGGGTGGACATTGGCGGCTGAGCCGAGACCTGGAAAGTTCGACATTCGAAGTTGTGGGGAGGCTGGTGGTTCGAGTGGTTTGATGGGTCTGCGACATTATATTGAGGTTGGAAATGAGTTGATGTCTCCGGACGCGAGTTATGAAAAGGAGGCACTGGAGGTTGTTGAAAAGTAGTCTGCCGTGCCTGGTATTGATTACTTTGGAACTGGGTTGCGATGGGATCTACTGAACACATGGGAGGTTCCATGTAATGCTCTTGGAATGCGGGGTTCCGAACGACAGGCGCACGAGGCCTCTGAAGGTTACAACCGAAGTCATAGTTATCTGTCTGGGACGAGTGGGGCGACATCACAAGAAGACTGAGAACGCCAAGGGTAGGGGTAGAGAAGTACAGAGAACCAAGAATGCGACCAGCTTAAAACCACTGCAAATTCTTTGTTAAAGACGTCAAAGAGCATGAAACCCAGAGGCAGCAAAGCCAAATGCTGCCAGCCACAGAATACTATGGCGGATTCGTTCTAATCCCAGCCTTTGTCAACCAGGATCGACTAGACATCAAAGAGAGCGGAGTGCACAGGTAACAAAACCAGATTCGTCTGGCCACAATCTACGGCAAATTCATTCCATTCCCTGCCTTTGTCGACCAGTATCGCTCTTTGCCCTTTGTTTGAAATCGGAATTGCTCAAGCAGCACCACTGAGGATAAAAACAAAGGCTACATGTAGAAGAAAACAGGGAAAATGAAATTCTTGCAGAACGATATTAGCCAGGAGAAGCATCACTTGAAAAGCAATTTGAATAGCGGACATGGTAGAGGAACAAGTTCAAATCGAACAGCAAAGCCATGACGTGATGATCATTATGGCCGAGGGCCGAGGTGTGGCTGCAGCCTCGCACGTGGCCTTCCCACAGACAAAAATAAACATTTGACGCGTCTTGCCGTGCCACTGGCCCTACAAACGCGCCTTAGTTCTTCCCAAGTCTTCTTGAAGTCTTCTGTCAAGTATATTTTCTAAGCATAGTGTATGCTACTTATTATCAAATTTTCTAAGATGGTGTACACTAATTCCAACGTGATTTCTATTTGAATTTTTACTACTATCCATTAACAATGTGAAGTACCCAATACTGCTTAGTCTTTGAGCATGGTAATACCTCTGACCGCGCGTTCAGTGACACAATCATTACACGCTGTTCAATGCTGCATCCATTTCGGAGCGGAGAGTATTCCGAGGTTCTTCAGGGCACATGCATCGAGCAGTTGTAATGTAGATTTGAAGGAATAGAACAAGTTTCGAGGGGTTTGAGGGGACGACATCCTGGTTTAAGAAAAAGAGAGGCATGTGCCACATTGTTTACTATTTTATTGAGTCCATGTCCCTCTAAATTGCAAACACCGAGCCTCCAGAAGGACAACACACAGTAGGGACCAGAGCGCCCAAAATCTCCAAAAATACATGGGACGACATCAGTAATATCTTTGGCCCTCTTTCGGAGTTGAAGAACCCTCATAGAAGACCTTTGCGCAGGTTTGGGTTTTCCATCGGGTATGATTCTGATTGTCATCAATACTATTTGGATAAAATCCCCATATTGGCCCTTACATGAATTCATGCTCTCTTGGATGCAGGTATGGAGATGACATTTTCATGGTTGATTAATGACAATGCCGATGCGATGAGTTTGATGCCATTTGATGGGGATGAGGATGGGGGAGAAGATAGTCAGGAAGAGAAGGGTGAAGAATACGATGAGGAGGAGGAAGTTTTCGACAACATCAATAACTATTATGATGAAAGCGAGGATGACAGTAACGAGGGTGAGGCTGGTGAGATGAATACTGATTAACGATGCTCTAAGTATCAGTATGCCGTCCTCACTCAATAGCGTGCTCAGAGACCTAGGATCGAGTTACCAACGTGGCTGGTTTGTTCTGCAGATTATTTTAAGATTCCGGTAATATTAAATATTGAATATTGAATACTTACACAATGTACACACTTAAAACTATGAGTAAATCAGAAGTCAGTTATTAAATATTGAGCCAAATGTAGACCCTTGCAAAAATATTGCGGGTTCAAACGTTTTGCGGAGTCAAGAGAATGAGGTCGTAAGAAGGATGTATATATTACCCAGCTCGTACTTCAAAAAACTTGATATCGAGTTTATGCAATGTTCGCCAAAAAAAGCTATGAATCTTCGCTTGGTTAGTGCTAGTTCTCAATCCCTGGAGAAACTGACATTCATCGCGCATCACCGACTAAGCTCTATGTTCATCAGTCTATTCCAGCATTTCTATCTTGTCAACGTCTGCACAGGGCATGGCGCTGAACAGGCGAGTAGGCAATGGGCATGCTCGAAACAGTGAACATCGCCTCCGTGTCAAGAGGAAAGACTCTGCGTCACATTTAGTCCGACTCCGAGGCGCTTTGACAATGAGAATATCAAAGACATTTTTACTGCCTTCGACAGACGTGACTTAGTGGGTTTGAAGGAGTTGAAGAAAATAGGGATCCTGGATGGACGATGGCGACTACTAGCACGTTAAATCGCTGTCATATCCATAGAATTCGAAGAAGAGTCGGCATCTGGCAGTGAATATTCTACAACTCTAAAGCGTCGCTCCAAACTCGAGTCACAAGTCAAGATGAGGCTTCTCAAGCAAGGTGTTATCTGACACACCCAGTTTTTATCGGAGGAAAGGGATGTTAGAGTGCGAAGAAGTCAAACCGCCAGAAACGAGGCCAGAGAAGACCGATGGACACCAGCCACGAGTACAAAGAAGAGTGTGGACTGAATGGAAATTAGGGAAAAAAAGAGCCAGCCCTAAAGACATACGCAAACAAGATCAACTTTACAAAATTTCCGAGATCTTTATTGCGGCTTGTGATCGATTTGTTCATACTCCTCCCTTTTTCCCTTTTTCCTCGCTTTCGTCCCCTTTCTTCGAAGCATTAACTTGCTTTATCCAACACGCACCCAGAGTCCCCAGTCCTATCCTGTAAAGCTCAAAAATGGCGTCTCAGCAATATGCATGTCAGTAGGCCTTTTTTTTTTTCATAACACGTGCGCAGCTGCGGGATTTCTATTCAAGATTCGCTCGAGCTGCAGGAAGCGCTGTTGCTTTTACTTTTACTTTCTGTGGGCATCGGGAGAAGATGATGAAACTGACTTGCTTTTATTAGTCCGCGCTCAAAAGTCCCTCGGCCTTGTCAACGGGACACCAGAATACACCCCCGTCGCCGGATTTGTCGCGCCAGATGTACCCGCTCGAACGCAGACCTACAGCACTGACGGACGACTCTATGCCTATGCCCTGCCCACTGTGTGAGTTTTCTGCTGTCCCTTTGGTCCCGCATGTTCTCCTCATGCGCAATGCCAAACCCACACCGCTTTTTGTCGGCCGTTTCAACTTGCCGCTGAGGAAATTCAGGGGTTCTTGAAGGAAGTGTAGGAACTGATCATATTTCTATTTTGGTGTTCAGGGTTCGCATTTACCAGGCAGAGGGTGCTCAGCTCCTCCAAGAACTCGCTCTTCCCAACATTGTTGAAATCAGCTTTTCGCCTCGTGGCACTTACCTCTCAACTTGGGAACGACCTGGTGCGTGTTTCACCCTTCCGTCCTTCCTTCCTTACCCTAACATAACCTCACCTAATCCCTACCACAGTCAAACTAGAAGACGGCGCTCAACACAAGAACCTCCGCGTCTTCTCAGCCTCGACAGGGGAGGAGTTGATATCTTTCACGCAAAAGTCGCAGGAGGGATGGGATCTGCAGTATACCGTCTCTGAGTCGCACGCGATCAGGCTCGTATCCTCCGAGATCCAGGTCTTCCGCCCCTCCGACTGGTCGAAGGGCGTCGTGGATAAGCTCAAAGTGGAAGGCTCGACGGCCGTGTCGCTCAGCCCGGGGTTGAACCCTTCCATCGCTGTCTTCGTTGCGGAGAAAAAGGTGTGTTTGTTTTTCACCATTCTGCTTTGCCTCCCTAACTGGATTCGTAGGGTGCTCCTGCTAGCATTAAAATCTACAGCCTCGTCGCACTTAACAGCACCCCCACTTGCCAGAAGACTTTCTTCAAAGCGGATCGGGCACAGATGAAGTGGAACACGCTCGGGACGCAGCTCTTGCTACTCACGCAGACCGAGGTCGACAACTCGAACAAGAGCTACTACGGCGAGACGGGCATGTACCTGCTCAGCGCTGCGGGCAACTTTGATTGCAGGGTTACGCTGGACAAAGAGGGTCCAATCCATGATTTTGCGTGGAGTCCAAATTCCAAGGAATTTGGCGTCGTTTATGGATGTATGTTCTTCTGTCTATTTATCTTGAACACATAGTAACTATGGTGTTATCCCAATCAGACATGCCAGCCAAAACGATGCTATTCGACCAGCGCGTGAGGCCCCTACACGATTTCGGTGCCTCTCCACACAACTTCATTGCTTTCAACCCGCAAGGTCGACTCATCGCCCTCGCAGGGTTCGGCAACCTTGCTGGTAAAATCGAAATCATGGACCGCAAGACCCTCGCTAGGGTGACCACCATCTCTGCTCCGAACACCTCATACTGCGCCTGGTCGCCAGACGGTCGATTCCTCCTCACTGCCACGCTCTCCCCAAGGCTGAGGGTGGATAATGGGATCAAGATATGGCACTGTTCCGGGCCCCTAGTGCACGTGCAGTCCACGGAGGAATTGTATCAGGCCCAGTGGCGCCCAACGCCCGTGGAGAACGTTCCCCCCTTCCCACAGATGGTGCCGCCTGCCCCCGCAGCGAGCGAGAGCGTACGGGAGGCGGAGAAGGTGCAGAAACCGGTGGCGGCCAAGCCGGCGGGGGCGTACCGGCCGCCTGGAGCCAGGGGTCTCGCCACGCCGTCGATTTTAAGAGGGAGGACGAGGGCGGGCCCGGGATGGGTGTCGGGGGTAATGGGAGCGCGACGCCGCCGAGGTACGGGAGGAGTCCGGGTCCAGTGCCCGGGGCGCCTGGGTATGGACAGCAGAATGGCTATGGCTATGGCGGGCAACAGAATGGCGGTGGTGGGGGGAGGAGACACGTCCCCGGCGCGCCGACGTCGCCTAGTCCCGGTCCTGGGCCGGATGGTCAGGGTCAGAAAGGAGGGAATAGGAAGAGGAAGGGGAAGAAGGACGTTTCTGCGCCGGGGTCGGGGCCGGGGACGCCGGTGGGTGAGGATGGGGCGCCGTTGGATGTTGGGTTGCTTGAGCAGGGTGTTCGGGGACAGGGACAAGAGGGAGGCCAGGGTAGAGGCCAGTACCAAGGTCAAGGTCAAGGGAATAGAGGGAAAGGGAGGAAGGGACCCGGAGCGAACGGTGCCGGAGGTGGTGGCAGTGTCATCCCGACGCCCGTCCCGACTCCTCCGCCTGTGATCGTCACTGCTGCTGGCACTGCCGCTGTGGATGTGGACGCGATGCCGACGACGCCTGGTGCGGACGGAGCTGCTTTGGATGCTGTTGCGAAGAAGGCGAGGAATTTGAATAAGAAGGTAATGTTTGCCTTGCTTGGCGTTGGTTTTCTTTACATTTACACGTACTGACTTTTATTTTGCAGTTGAAAGCGATTGAAGAACTGAAAGAGAAGGCTAAGAGGGGCGAAAGACTCGAAGCTACCCAGCTGAGGAAGATTGAGGGCGAGGCTGAGATCCGCAAGGAGCTCACTGTGTTGGAGGCTTAAGTTCAGACCGCCCTCCCTTTGCACTCTGCCTTGCTCGGCATTCACTTGTCTTCGTTCTTTCCTTTTCTTTTTCCTAGTTCTTTTTTTCCTTCGCTCGGCTTTCAATCTATCAACCTCTGCGTACGACCCAGCCCTGCCACTACCCTACCTGATCAACGACGGCATACGACGACTAAACCAGGACCACCATCGCATACCATGCAACTTTTCCCTCCCTCATCCATTCCATGTGTATGTGTACACGTTTTTATTATTTCAAGATAAGCTAGACCACTGCCCATGTTTTGCTGTTGCTGTTATGGCTGTTGTTGCTGTTGTCGTTGCTGTCGAACCATTCGTTCACTGTCGTCGTCATTGTTGTCGTTTCAATTTTCCCGTGCTTCCTCATATGTTTATGTCTATGATGTGCGGTGTATGTACTATGGGGTATGGGTATGGGTGGGTATGCATTATAGGGGTTACATGCTTGGTCCTTAGTTTTATAAAGGGTGGATGTGTCTTGTTGGTTAGGCATCTAGGTAGTTAGGTGGTTGGTTGGGCAATGTTGGGATTTTTTTACGAAATGCATTACATACATAAAATTATACAAGTACAAAGGGTTGTACTAGTATTTACTACTTTTCTTTACTTTTAGATCATTTTATTATGACATCTCATGACCCTCTTTTCCTTTGCTTCGGACAGTCAGAGCTAGCTCGAGAGTATATATATCTCTGTTGAGGAATAAAAATATTGAAGGTGATTGACAACTCCGTCAGTCGCTTTTACTAGAGAATCGTAGATTAGATGACAGAATAAAAGTTTGCCTTTCCATTATGGCGTAAGATGCTTAGAGGTTGAGCTATGTCCTCTAGATTACGAGGTGGGAAAAGTTCTAGCTACTACAGGGCTTTTATACCCAAGAGCTAGTAAAGTCGCGAGAAATAAATGATGAAAATGACAGAGAAGAGGATTTCTGAGTCATGAGAAGAGAGTAACTGGAGGACAAGAAGAAGAAAACTGAGTGCTTTTTAAGGAAATGGATAGAGAGGAAGGTGAAGAAACAACAGATTAAATACAAAAGTTTAATTTTCTGTACAACATTGACCATGCTTAGATGTAGCGCCCATCACTGTCAGGAGCTGACTCTGTGTGTAATCGGTGCACATGCTCCACAGTATGATGGCTTTGGAGAATCATTGATCAATGTTCATATTATCAGCCTTGCTTTCTTCATCATCTCTCTTATTATTATCCTCATTTTCCTCAGAATAGTTGTCAGAGTCATTGGAATCATCTTCATCATTATCACCAGACTCTTCTTCATCTTCACCCTGGCCATCTTCTCCCTTGTCTTCAAGGTCCTCAAGGGATGGCATTAAATCTATCCCATCCACCTTGTCATTAATTATCCAGATAATATGTATCTCCATGCTGGCCCCAAAAGAGATCTGATTCAGGCAAGGGCTGGTTTGGGGATTCTAAACAGATCATCTTCTTTACAACCAGGTTCTGGATGGTAGATATAAAACCTGAAGCTGTGCAAAGGTTGTTGATGAGGATTCTTCAATTCAAAAGATGACCAAAGATGGCACTGATGTCGTTCCAAGAGAATTTGGTGCTCTACTGGCCTCCTCAGGACCCCTATGATTGAAACAAAATGAACAGGTTAGAGATGTAAGATTTGGGAGGAAAGGAGGTTGATCATCCTCAGCAGGAAAGGGGAGCACCAAGTCTCTGCAAGATGCTTGAAAAATCTGTGTGGCTTGAAATAACAATGCTCATGGGGTGAAAGGTAGAGTGTCTCCAATGAAGGAATGTCCCACAAGAAGGGAATCATTCTTCTGGGACTAGAAAAGCTGGTAAGGTTAATGTAAGTTTCTTCAGATGCCTTCAGAATGCTGGATGAAGCCAGAAAGTGCATGGCTCAGAAGCCTGCGTGTAGTAGTGAACATTAATGTCTGCAGGAATGGAAAGCTGATAGTGTCCAAAAAGTAATCCATGATTCCATATCTGAAGTTTGCAAGCTGGAGGTGAAATTCTTCAACACCATGATGGATAATATCGTCAATAGGAGTAGGAATCCCTTCATTTCCATCCAGGTAAGTCAAAGTCTTGATGTTTGGGGCTCATGTGAGGAGTGCAGCAATTTCGATGATGTCAAAATCTGTGACACTGATCGCTCTGACGTTTTCCCAGTTAAGATGCACTGAGTCCAAGCTCAGATTGGCTAGAACAACATCGACGAGATTTGGAGACAGGGTAAAGTCCAAGTGGGTGTTACCGGGAACAGCCTCCCGGCGATCGCCTTGAAGTCGCAGGGAATGAAGAGCTGGCATGGGGGAATTCCCAATTAAAAGAGGAAGGTGGAAGGTGGAAGCCATGAGATATTGAGAGAATGACAACGGGCGCAACATTGTCGGATAATGTCGCTGACCTCATTCAAGGCATTTGTAGAGGAGCCAAGAGGTGCCACTCTATATTGCGCAGAGTTGTCTACACACACATGAATCGTCAGAGTCAAGGAACATGACCTGTCAATGCATTCTCTGGCAAACTTGATAGCTATTGCAACGTGTGGGGAGTCAAGCCTGATAAAAATGAAACACCACAATTTAGGAGTCGACTGTGCGATATGCCTCCAGCACCGACATATATGGCCTACCCGTAATGGTGTCGTGGCTCTTTTACGGAGATCATACGATGCAAAGGAGACTCCGTATCACTCGGGGTCGAACAAGAATGAGATATCTAGGATATCAAGTTCAAAGATGCTGGAGAGTATTTCTCCAGGTAGTCGGGTCGTAAAATCACGTCTAGTAGGATCCATCACAATCTTGCGGTCTGATTGACGTGTTTGCTAAAATGTCACTATATGAGGAGGACCTTAGAAGAGGGACCGGTGAGGCTAATAATAAATACTGACAGAAGGTGCCAGTAGAAGGTTCACGCTCCGGACAGCCTGTTTAATCAAAGTCCAAGTCAGCACAGGAATCATCATCTGTAAAGCTTGATGGGATTGGTTTGCTTGCCTGCTTAGGGATGCAAAACCTCGTCCGCAGGTGCCACCCTGAAGAAAATATGGAAAGTAAGGGAAAGCTCGGGAGTGGCACGATTTAGGACCCGAGTTGAAAACAGGAAGAAGGCCGACTTTAAAGGATTCCAATGACATTGTTATCGATTTTGGAAAGTCGTGTTACATTCTCAACCGGTAAATCAGCTGCGTGTACAAAAAACAAGGCTCCTTGATATAATTTCTACCCTGATTGGGATAACGGACTCTGGATTAGATGCTGAACAAGGGTGTTGTATTCTATTTAAGCCAGATTTTTAGAGAACGTGTAAAGGGTACTCATAGGTCAACATAAGCACCTATAAAAGTTAGCCAATAATTAGCTAAAGCGTCGGCTAGATAGTAGCATAGGAGTGGAATGCCGGCAAGTTTACATTATTGTTATAGTCCTGTTCATAACCGATTTCGGTGAGTGAAGCATCTCTAACTTAATAGGCGCTTTCATAGCGATTCCCACCTGGATTCACTCTGAAGGACGACGACCAGGACACCAGCATCAGACTGAACACCGTGAATGGGTATATTTTAGAATACCCTAAATTGGTAGTCAACCTACGCAACATGAGAAGTAAAATAAGTAGAATTTATAGTAGAAAGACGATTAAAACGTTAAAAAGCCACATTCAATTTTGCAACCAAAAGTAAATCTTGGAGCTCGGGCTACCACACGGTCTTTCACTCCCTGTGGCTCGGCCAAGATTTGCTTTTCCAATATTCTATTCAGGCGAACCCGAATTCTTGCCAATCGCAACATGATCCCTCAGAAATTCTTTGGCCCATTTGATTGACAATAACATAAGCTCCTTCGGATCATTCGCGGCCTCAAACTCCCTCATCTTGTCTACATTCTCCTGCGTAACATTGAAAGCCAATGCACGATGCCGTTTGGCGAGTTTAGGGTTCGCATTCTCAAGTTCGTCGATGACCTCGTGGATATCCCTGGGCGGGGGTGCTTCAGGCTCCAAGTTCACGCGTAGAGGGGAGATGTCCATCCTATCTTCTCTGACGCCTTCATTTGCGCTTTCTACAGGACGATCCTTGATAGGACTAGAACTAGACTCGCCTTCAACCTCGACAACGACTTCGTCTTCATCGTTGCCGACGCCAGCCCCCATTTGTTGGGCAAACTCATCGTCGGTGTGAGCATATATGTCATCATCGTCCGACTGCATGTACATGCTCTGCACTGGAACAGCCGGTTCAGCCTCATCGCGACGAACTTCCACCGCTAGCTCTGTTTGCATAGCAACACTATCCATTCGTCGATCATGAGGTGAGGGCGATGCATCTTCAGCCCTGTCCTCCAACGCATAGCCTGGCGGAGGAGAAGTCCGCCGTTCTCCTTCAGGCATCTCAGGAGCCTCAGCCTGCGTCGATGAGATATGAATCCCACTCGCCCTCCTCTTCTCCCTCTCTAATGCCTCCTCCTTCCGCCCCTGCTTTGTTAGCCGAGCGAACTGACCAGCTCTGGAAGAGTTGGGCGGTGAGTAATCCGACAAAGGGAGATCTTCATCCACTGCGAGGAGAGGCTTGATGGACATCATACTCGTTCGAGGACGTTTAGGTGACGCTGAAGCCGAGCCTGAGGGGCGGGGCTGGCGTTGTGGAGTCCGCTCATTCTCTCGAGGTTCTTTGCTAGGTGAAGACCGGTGCGAATCCGGTATTAAACCCTCTGGGATTTCCTCTTCTTCATCATGATCATCCTCTTCATTCCTCCGATTGACTTTGAGCAACTCCGGTAACCTAGCATAAACATCCTTCTCAGCAGCAGCTAAATTCGTATAGAAATTCTGAAGGACAGCTTCCGTATACTGCAAATTGCCCGTGTTAATATACGTTTTCATCGCAATCTTGGCGGAGACACCATAAGTATCCGCCAAATCTTGTAACGCTTCTGAAATCTCCATCGCGGCCACTTCAGCGAATTTTGGACGTTCATCTGGGTCGAGTTGGGCAATGGAAAGCATAGATGAGCGGCGACGAGAGGCGGTAGAAGAAGAGAGGCCCGATTTGGACTTGGAAAGTTTGGCTTTGATGAGATTGAGAGAATTTGTGGAGGAGGCAGTAGTAGTAGTAGTCGAACTACGCGAATGGGTGCTCAACAACGACTCCCGACGTGACAAGGCAGAATTAGGCCTGTTGACGGAAGAACTCAAAGACGCGCTCGCACGAGAATGCTTCGCCTTGGCCTTAGCCAAACTTTGCCTGTGCAGGTCAATCTTGCGAGGCGGCTTGGGCTCGAGGGCGTAAGCACGCTCATGTTCAGGCTGCTCGTTTCCTCCTTGCTGTGGCTGATCTGAAGCACGAGCCTTGAATTTGTCAGTATCGGTCTCAGGAACTGCGGCCGTTCGTTGTACCTTTGGTTTTGGTGTAGCATTTGTAGATGTAGAAATGAACGGGTCGTTTGCCTGAACAGGTTTGGAGGGTAACGCGTGACCGTTACCTTTAGTGACACCACCAGTAGGAAAAACCTTGGCTGCTGGCATGGCAGCGGGTTGAGCAACGTTCAGGACCATTGGAGCGGAAGGGGGGGCATTGGTGTTAGAAACTGGGGTTGGAGCCGGAACAAGATTTGGATTAGCAATAGAGGCACCATTGGAGGGGCCATCAAGATTAACAGTGAAGATAACACCCTCGGGATGTTGTCCATTTTCAACCGGACGGGTGTGCTCATGGGTAATAGAATGTAATTTGCCTTGATCGACTTTCGGTCGTTCCTTGGCATGATCTTGGCTCTTGTCCTTATCCTTGGCGTTCGTAATCGTAATGGCTGCAGTAGTAGTCGTCCGATTGTACACCTCTACCTTTGATCGCCCTTGGACTTGGCCAAGATCATGACCAGCTCGAACTGGGATTGGCGCCTTATGTCCGGCGATCGTATCATCGCCCGAAGGTCCATTTTCAGCCCCGGAAGTACGAGCTGGAGTAAGGGCGGGAGCTGGAACTCGCTCCTCTTCTTGGCGCTGGTGTTGCTCGGAAATGAAGGGCTTCGAGTCTCGAGCAAGAATCTTGTCTGGAAGTTTCACTTTGGAAGATGATGCAACCGCATTGACCTGTTGTTGTACTGGACGAGATTCAGGTCGCTGCCGAGGTTGTTGAGACTTTTGTTGCGACGCCTGGTTGGAAGATTGGGCAATGACGGCAGGCACAAATCTGAAGTTAGGTGCTGGCAGGAAGACAGATTGTTCCAATGGAAGGTTCATAGCTATGTCCACATCCTGGTTTCGAGCTTGGATAGACTTCGTAACCTCATCATTAACCGCATTCGTCTTGCTCCTCTTCGGTGGCCACTTCCTCCCTTCATCCGAGTCGGAATCCCTCTGTACCTGACGTGGCCGTTTCAAACTCGGCTGAGGCGGGCCCTCGACTACAAACACAAACTCCTTCTGAGCAGCATCATTCACATTCATTATGGGAGGTGGCGGTGTAGGAGACGACGATTCGAAAATGTTCCTTTCTGGCTTCTTCTTCGGCTTTGGTTTTGCTTTCTTGGGTGGAGGTGTAGGTGATGACTTTCGTGGACGCTGACGCTGGCCAGGTTCTGGCGGCGTCCATCGTCGATACAGGTATGACGGAGAAGGTGGCTGGGACTCCTCGATGGCGGACTGCTCAGCGTTGGATTTTGGAGGGGTGGGTCCTTGGGACGGATGTTGCGATGTCGAGCCAGATGAACGAAGCGGGAATAATTGAGAGAAATGTTCGGAAGAAAAACTCGGCTTGGGCGCAGATGGTGAGCCATTCAAAGCAGGGACCTTGGATGGCGACTTGGGTTGCTGTGGCCTAGAAATAGATAGTCGGATTAGGATACGCAGGGAATTTTATTTTGGAAAAAATACGCACTCTTCTTCGCCATCGGACGGTCCAAACAGTTCTAGCATGAGGTCGTCAGAGTCACCTGTCGCCTCGGGTGAAATGCCTTCACTGTCAGGAATCTCCTCCATGTGAGAGGCTTTTACAGAGGTTGCACGATGCGGTTCCTCTCGGACTTTTGCCTGAGGCTTCGAAGGGATATTCTTGACCCTGTCTGCCCTGAGGGCTGTCTTGAACTGTGGTTCTTCGCTCAAACCAGCGGCTGCCTTGAACGGCTTCGTCACCACTTCATCATGTCGAGCGACTACAGAATCAAGCTCCGTCTTCGGTTTCTCGACCTTGATCTTGGGCTGTTCCTCTTTGACACTCGTCGGCTTGGGCTTTGACTTGAGTTTGGTATCAGACCTGTTGTTTGTGCGTTGGTCAGCTTGTTCCTCTCCCTCTCCCTCCTCCTCTTCCTTCCTCAGATCCCGCGCCAATTTCTGACGTTTCTTCAGATGTTTTTTGACATGATAGTCGAACCACGGATGGTTCTTCTTGTACCTCTCGCGCCAGGATTGCCATGTGTGATTCCCTGACCACGGCCATCTGTTTCCAATCTATAGGTGTGTTTAAGAAAAATAATGAGGAAAGCTCGAGTATAACATACATTTTCTTCGAGATTTTTATAAAGGTTATTTCCCATCCGTCCTCGAGAGTCCGGGTTCTGCTGGGCGATGTATTCTATCAGATGATCATCGTCACTAGCAGTAAAGTCATTGCGAGCCATTAGAACTGTAATAACAGCACAAAATGTTAGTCAGACCCTACAAAGAGTATCGAGCTCTTACTTCTTCATGAACTTTGCGGTAAATGCGTCTTGGTATGACTCTGGAAGGAGGAAACAACACGTCTGTCACGTCACATGAACATTTGTAGATTTGTGACGCGTCACATTTTTGTTTGTTTTTGACCGGAGTGTCTCCGCAGGATGTTGTCTCTTGATTTCAAGGCTGTTTACAGGCTATTTTATTCCTCTCTTCACTTTTTGAAGGTTTTGTCAACCATATCCTTTCTGTATAATGAAATAACTTTTTTTTCCAGATATAAGTATACTGCATCTTCGATCATCGGTTACCTTGTCTTTCAAAATGCCACCACGGTGACATGGTCGTCTTAGCTCGTCTAGGAGAAATTTCATTCCCTCTGACGTGCTTTACACCCTTAATATTTTTGGCCTATATACTTAACTTATGCCAGAGAGTCAAGAACCTCGGACTCTTACTACCCTCGCCGAGGATCTGATGCCCTCGGGCAGTGACTGGTAGGATCCTATCGCTATCGAGCCTATCGTCTTTTATCCCAATCATGCCGGTCTGTTCCTATCTCAGTTCTGCTTCTGGAGTTTGTAGCTCCTTGTTGAATCTTGGTGGTTATCGATGCCAAGACGTGCCGTCCCAATGTGCACTATTTGCTGTGACTTGCGCAGCCCTTGCTCGTCATCCCATGTGCTCATTGATTAAAGGTGAACCTCTGCACTTCGTATTTGGACACTGCACGTTGTCGCCGCCGGTAAACCTTGGCATGCCAAGTTATCCCAATGGTTTCTTTCTGGTCCAGATCCTACAATCTTCGCCTATAAATTGATATCGGGGTTAACTTTTTCAGGGGCCAGCCAACTTCCTAAGCTTCTGGAGATGCAGAGACAAAGCAAAATAAAAAAAGGGATGCTTTATTTCGATTTCGAAATCCCACATCTACCCACTCCGAGTCTTGGCACCTGAATGGCTTCTGAAATCGTCGGCCCCCTTCCTACTCCATCTTTAATTGATCGCAAACTTAACCTTACAGCACAGGACGTTCTGATCGCCTTGGCGCTGACGCCTTCGATTCTTCATAGTCAAAACCCTTCTCTGTGGCTTGTTGAAATTCTTCTACCAGGACTATATAAACAGGCGTCAAAATCCACCCCACTCAAATTGTCACCACCATTCCACGATTGGCCAGAGCTCTAAACAAGACAATTCACCACCACCCAATATAACACGAGCAAACTATGCCCACCGGTCCCTACTCCGAACGCGACTCCCTCCTCTCACCACCCTCTCCAACGCGGTCAATTTCTGCCCTGTCTTCCATTACCGAACGCGCAAAAATCAAGCGCAGATACGGGTTGGAGTTGAATTCACCATCCTCAACACTATGTCAACCCCTTGGTCCTCTCGAGATATCTGCGGGATCTCGTCAAGGTATACTGGCCGGTATCTGGCTGGGCCAATTCTTATCTGTGCGCATTTTCGTACTATTTTGAATGTTCGCCTTTTGATTAATCATTGGTCTTGACAGGCTCTGAATCGTATGTTCCTATCTTCGGTGATAACTAATTTTTGACTGACGTTTTAACGTATTTATCAGTGACACTAGTACCAACCAGTAATTTCCTTCCGCCACATCAGAACTACCTTATCCGAGTTAACCGACATTTCTTTGATGACCTATCCAGTGCTTCCATCAATTTCTTCCGAATTCAAAAGATCTAACGAAGCAAGTTGGGTCGGCACATCGTAAGTAAAGAAATTTATCCTTTCTAAATATCAATGCCCATTCAAGTCATCCAATTCAAATTCCAGCTACCTCCTCGCAACATGTACGTTCACACCACTATACGGGCGTCTGAGCAACGTCATGGGCAGGAACGGTGCCCATCAAACCGCCGTCCTTTTCGCTATGCTAGGCATTGTAGCTTGCGGCCTGTCAAACTCTATGCAGATGCTCATACTGTCTAGATTTGTTCGTCTTATTTCTTTCTCTGATGCCTGCGTATTATTAGATTCACGGCATTTTTTTTCCTTCTGGGCTGATAGATTTCTGGCATGGGCGGAGGAGGGGTATTTACCACATCTTCGTAAGTTGATTTCCCAATCGTAATAAATTGTCCAAATGCTCACCAACCACTGTCTTTAGTATCATAACTAGCGACATGTATAACTTAAGGGTACGCACGTTCAAGTCTTTCTTTAAATATCACGAACCACCTCTGACAATGTTTTTGTCCCTTCGAATCCAGTCCCGGGGTTTCGTGCAAAGTCTAGGTGGAATATTTTATGGAGTAAGCAGTGATGCATTCTAACGTATTGCGTCACTGGCACTTAAATTCACTTATAGCTCGGAATGGGGCTTGGAGGCCCTATTGGTGGGTTGGTTACTGATTGGTGTGTACATCACCTTCTGCTCCACGAGTGTTTAACTGATGTTGCTTCTCTTTATGAGGTTCGGATGGAGATGGGCATTCCTTATGCAGATACCCTTGTTTCTACTCTCTTTTTCATTGACGGCGGTTAACTTGACCTACGTCATCCCGGTAAGCTTGTGAAACTTCTGTTAACTTGAGATTGGTTTACAAAGGCAAAATTAATGTAGGGTACTGGCAGGAGTACCTTGGAAATTTTAAAAAGAATTGACTATGGCGGGACGCTTACGCTTCTTGGCACCGTAGGCTTTGCGACTTCTTTCTTTTTTGAATGAAATATCTCAGCTGATTGAACTATCCTGTAGGTCGGCTCTACGTTGGTTTTCCTTAGCATGCGGTTCAACGAAGGTCTTCCGGTTCGTCACATCCTTTCTCTTGTTTATCAACCTTTGAGTAGTTCTTTATAAATTACAATCAGTGGTCTGAGCCCATGGTTTGGATATCATTCCTCTCCTCAATAACATTTGCCGTCCTCTTCATCATCATCGAAATCTACGTCGCCATCGAACCCATCCTTCCTCCTCATTTCCTAACTCAAAAAGGGGCATATAGAAAAAGCCGTGGCACGGCCGTGGTGGTGCGTGCATGGCTACTTGACGTGCGTGCATGGCATAGGTTGGCGATAGGGTGGTGCGTGGCAGGGAAGTGATCGGCCGTGCATTGGAGTCATGAGTGCGTGACGACGTGCGTGCACAATCCAGACAGAAAGTGGGTGACGGTAAACAAGTTCAGATATGTATTAGAGTAGAAAACCTATCAAATCTAATCTAAATATTATTGATACGCAGTTTAATCCGTGTCTGGCTCCTTATTGACTGCTGCTTTCTTGATTGGTCGAGGTCGAGGTCGAGGCTTCTGTATCAACTCTCGGTTGACAGCTTTGATCGGTGGTACATACTCAATAAAATCTGGTCCTGGCTGATTATATGTCAATAGAGGTTTTTAGCAGTGTATAAGACGCCATACCTCAAGGTCCTCGTCGTTTCCTTTATAATTAGCCCGGTTGAATTGTGGAGGTAGATTAGCATAGACGTCCCAACCATCTTGATGATGTCCAGCGTCTAAACCCCACTGGAAAAAACCTGCTTTCCCTGCTCGAGTCGAAACCTCAAACATCTCCTCTTCGAGGATGTAAAGGCATTCCTTTGCCACGTCGACGTCGATTATTCGTTCCGAAATTCCGGTGTATAGGATGTCCCATGCGTGGTGGAGAAGGCTAGTGTGACTAAGCGCCGTTTCCGGACTCCGTTGAAGACGTTGAGAAATATAGAGCGTATGAGCGTGAGCAAGTGGTAGATATCCAAGCCATGCCAATCGAGCTTTTTTACTTCTTTTCCCAATGTGAATATCAAACCAGTTTGAAATCTGGGCTCGCTCGATGATGGACAATGAACCGACATATGGCATCAAGGTGGAGAAGAGGGGTGACTTGACATTCCTCTCGAGCCAATTCTTCGCCGGAATTACCTTGTCACCTAGCTCATCGACACGTTGTTCCAATAGTAGCTTCAGTGTATCCTTGAATGGAGAAAGAGCAGTGTCGACGTCTGCTGAGTAAGGAACCCTAGATGGGTCAGCCAAAATGTCTTCGGAAGTTTCAACTTCGTATGCGTGTTTCCATCGTCCCAGCTACACAAGAATTTCAGTCTACAGATAGTAAAACAAAGTTCTCAGAACACCTACCCGAATGCCTCGCCTTTCCTTCTGTTTAAGCCATAAAGAATCGATGATCTCTGTCTCATTCACCAGAGAAATATTGCCGGGTACCAAAGAGATGTCAGCTGGGAATATAATTTCCCTCCACCATTCCACTCTCCATTGATACGCCTTTGCTGTAGTTGGACCAGTTCTTTCAATGAGGCGAATAGGGTACCAGTATTCTCCCACTCGAGAAAGGGCTCCACGACCAGCGCTTAAACCTTGGTCAGCTAGGTGAGGTCGAGCTGGGAATATCATTACTTACATTAGTTGATCATGAAGGCGTTTCGCACTCCTCACCTTCCGTGAAATGGTAATACTAGTATGATCGAAGTTATCAGCCTTGCGATGTTTCGATGAATCTCACCAATTTGCCTAATTCAACAATTAAAATCTATAGACTCGGGGAAAGAAAATGCCCAGACCTTGATTATTGTAGACGGGTATCAGATTTTGGACTGGGCCAGGACGCATATTGAAGTTCTTCTCTTGCGTTGTATGCAAATCCTTCGAGACAGGGTTGTCGGGAACGAAGTAAGCGTAGATATGTTTGAGAAATTCCTGGAAAAAGTGATCAGGAGCACTGTAAAATAAAGAAAGGCCAGGAAGCATACCATCGTCGAGAGTAAATATAGGGATGAATAGAGTAAATGATTTTTGTGAGCCTTGATGAGGGGGGAAAAGGTAGAGCGGATTGTCTATCGCCACCCTCTTATCTTTCGTATTTTCCAGAACGGATCTATAGCCTATCAACGGATAGGAGAGCCGGTAAAATGTTGCAGCAGCAGAAATCTGAAATTCGCATTCATCAATAATTTAGGCGATCAGATGAGTTCTTTGACTTATCTACAAGGTGCGTGTCAACTATACCATGGTGCGTGCATGGCTATGGTACTACCGTGCTGGACGTGTCAAGGTGCGTGCCCAAATTTTGATGTGCGAGCATGGCCGTGAAGGGGCGTGAAGGGGCGTGCTCAGGAGCATGCCGGATTCACGGTAGCCGTGCAATCAAGTACCGCACCGGAGTAGTACCGTGCATGTGCGTGCGCCACATTCGCCATGTGCAATGCCGGTGATCGAGTAACCCCCTAACTCCTCAGTCACTTCTGACAATGACGATTCTGTACGGAGCATCATTAATCATGCCCAGTATCGGATTAAACTATAGACTGACAGGACATCATTTCAATGGCATTCAATTTTGAAATTGTCCCCTGAGTCCTGAAGAGTTTCATGACTTCTCAAATTTTACGAGGGGGAACTCAATTCTTGTCGCAAGGATACAATGACAGTTAGGTACATGAAGTTTGCACAGTGGACTTGTCACTTCACCATGTACTACTTATCTTCAAGCCTGCAGTTCATTTTGGCTGTTGATTGAATTTTGTTACACATGTAATTAGTTAATCTACACTATCTAAAGAACAGAATTCCATCATTATACCTTGGAGGAACTCAACCACTCTTCCTCCAGTTGAAGTCGAAGTGGTCTCATGCCTCTCATTGGATTTTACATGGGCCTACAGAAGCAAATTATAGTTAAGGGGCCCTGGTTTTTGTGGCGAGATACATTAACAACTAGGTGCGTCTTGAGCGTCTTATTGGATTTCCCACGGGCTTCAAGCTGAAGCCGAGGTCGAAAACACTTGATAATTTCATTTGGCTGTTAATGTAAAAAATTTCAAGTCGTAAAACATGTATATCGTATCCTAACAGACATATCTACCCGTGTAAAACACACATTCATGGACTATTGATGTCCGTACAACTTCTCGCATACTGCCTACAAAGTTGCAGGTCACATGATTTTGTCTTTGCAATGCATAAACTGGCCGAACCGTTTGCGCGCAAACTGCACAGCCAGTCATGCATCCTAGAATCGCTCGGGGATGTATTTTAGACACTCTCAATGTTCAAGATAAATTGTTTTTTAAGGGTAACTCATGCAGGAAACAAGTTAAATACTATATTCAATTATTGATCATTTGTCTCTCTTAATTTTTTATTCCAAATCCAATATTAAAGGCGTCATTTACCCCCACTGGTGTGTAGAAGGTCCTTCAATGTACTATACTTTCTCGATATAGGTGGGCCGTGCAGGCGTGGATACCGTGGGTAACGTGCCACTACCGTGCAAAGTCACTGCCGTGCGTGCAACTCGACCACGGTATGCCACGGCCATCGCACGGCTGCCACGGCTTTTTTACCGTGCCCCTCAAAAAGTACCAGTCCTGATCGGATGCAGCAATGCTCTAGTTGCGGTTTGCAATCTTTCAGTCACATACTACTTCCCGACCTGGTTCCAAACTGTCATGTTATCCTCTGCATCTACTGCTGGTACGTGCAATCTTATAATTAGAGCCACTGTAGAGGCAGTTAGGCTCATTGACGTACAACAGGGTTGCATTTGTTACCAAACAGTGTCTGCATTTCAGGAGGATCTTTGTTTGCTGGGTACGCCTTGGTTCGCTTAATGCTGCATTGAAGTGTCCGTTTTACCTTGCCCTTACTGTAGATGGATGATGAAACGCTACGCACATTATAAAGCGATGAACATGATTTTCGGGATCTTGCCGTTCTTTGCTGCAGTTCTCATGACTCAGATGAGGGAAGACTCCAACCAGGCGCATCTTTGGCTTACTATTGTCTGTTGGTTTCCTTCTCTTTGCAGAGAATCATTATTTGACCCATTATTTAATAGATGCCTCTTGGCTTCGGAAATGCGGTCGTTCTTCAAACTATGTATAGTCAGTCTTTAGCTTTACCTTACCCTTCTTTCAAAACGAGCTAATATTTGCCCCCCAGTTGCGCTGGTCTCTAATCTTCCTGAATCCCAAATGGCCGTTGGGACCGGCTTTGTACAGTTACTGCGTGGCTTGGGTTTGTCTCTGGACCTTTTGAAATTCGTCTCCTTGTATTGATATTTTGTTGAACAACAGGGCAGGTGGGAGGTCTCGCAGCCGCTTCAGCGATCTTCCAGTCGAGGCTCAACACGGAGTTGCATGCAAAGTTTCCAGGTGGTAATGAAGAGGTACGCGAAGTAACACTCTCTCATTGCTTGGATTAATCTAAAGTCTGTCGTTTATCACAGCTTATAAGAAAAATACAACATTCTGCCAGACTTGTTGCCAACCTCCCGCCTGATACTCAGCGCCTTGCCAGAGACGCATATGCTGCGAGCTTGAAGTCCGTCTTCATCCTAGCCGCCTCGGCCTCTTTCCTGGCATATATTACTCGTCTCCCAGTCAGTGAAGCCAATCTGCTCTTCGTGCATGAAATAACTGATATCTGACTAAATTACAGATTCCTGACAAAAATTTAGAGGATACCCGACCTATCGGTTCCATGGAATCTGATAACGATGTTTCGTCATCAGCATCAGACACGTCGTCCAACTTTGAGGAAATCAGGGACGATGAAGACAAAATCGTCCGTCCTCGTCGGTTGTTTTCTTGAATATGCTTAGCTTGTACAATTTCTTGCTTTTGTCAATAGGATGGTATTTCTTTTAAATGATCACCGATACCGAAATTGAATCAAAATTGAGGCCTTCAGTCGTACAGTGGTATGCATATTATAAATGGCTAGACTAAAATGCAAACTATGAAGCATTCATGAGATACATAGAAAAGTTGTAGTATGATCAGGGACTATCAGATATGAAAATGAAGCGACGCTGTGATATCTAGTATATTAGAATAAGGCGGTTACCATATCACCTTCCGCCATACGCATCCCATTGGTGTCTACCATACCTCGTTTTCGAAAGACCTCCGCCAAGTCAGTTTCGCAGAATGATTTTGCCAGTATGCCAATTAGCCAGATACAACATCTTAAAACCGTGAGCATCAAAATGACACCAGTGACAACAAGAGCCAAGGTACGCGGCAGATCCAAAACAAAACGATCTTGGAAGGGATAGTATCGTGGAATAATCGTAGCCGCGGCCAAGAGGGTAAAGAAGACGACGAACGGAGCTAAAAATCGGAAAATGGAAGACTGAGAGAAAGCAGGGTCGGCGAGGATATGGGTAGTCGCTTGCTGAAGAATTTCCGTTGCGCGATGGAGGGCTGATTTGTCGGACTCAAAATCATGAGGACGCAAAGGCGATCCTACAGGCCTCCTGAAAGAGTTATCCTCAATGGTACGAGTCCCGGAGCGTGAACGATATGCAGGAGGTGTCCATAAGCTCGAACAGGACATATCAACTCCAGAGCGGATCGGAGGTTCAAGCCCGTTCACCCCGGCTTGAGAGCGAGGATAAATAGTCTTCGTGCTTTCGAGCTGAGGGCTGACAAAAGGCGGGCGAGGAGGAACAAGTAAAGGAGATTGGCGAGTTGAGTACCGTGTCGCCTTTGACCTCCTCCTTGCCAAACGAACAGTATCCAGAGGCAACCCGCGGTTGATTAAAGGAGACTCCATAGAGGGGCCCACATCGCCGTCAAATGCGTCTGTCTCGTCCTCAATCTCTAAATCTGGCGCCGCGCCTGAGTCGGATGGCTTCTCTCGATCTTGAGGTACGGGAACCTGGATAAGGTCTATAGAATACTGTCTATGACGCCTGGTTGGACGATTTATCGACCCAAGTCGCCCATTCCGGGTTGCTGACACAGCGCGAGGGGTGAAAAACGACGCCATAGGTGTACCAAGATTGACAGTCTTCCTTGCTGAAAACGCCGCGGTGCCAGTAGCTTGGTTGGTCTGAGGAAGTGGGGCACGCCCAAGATGGCGAGCAAGGAAGCGTTTGGATTTGAAAGATGTGATGTAGCTCTTGAAGTTGGTGTTGTGATGTGCTTGGAGCGGGGGTGATTCAGAAGGAGGAGAGGTGCTGCGGCGAGCTCGCTCAAGCGAACCGGCTTTGCGATCGTCTTTCTGTGGCGTACTCGCCAAAGGCAAAGATTCGGATCTCAGATGGAAATATTTCTTGAAACTTGACATTGGCGGGGGCGTGAAAGGTCTCAATATGCTGCCTGTGCAAGGTATGTGCGGTTTCTCGGATGGCGAGGTGGCGTAGTTTGAAGGTCATGGGCGATGTGTGCGTTTCTTGAGGCTCCGCTTTGGGCGGCTGACCTGCATTCTGAATAAAAATAACACTTGGATCAACGATCGAAAAATCATACCACACACCCAAATCGACATACGTAAACATCGGATTAGGAAGAAATTATACTCTACGCAGGTCAATCGACAATCCTATTAGCCTCAAAGACTCAGCCATTTCAAGTAATTGTCCCCCAAAATTTCTCTTAATCGAGATGTTTACCTCCTTGAGAGTAGCGGGACTTCGACAGCCGTTGACTGAGACAGGAAAACTTTGGGCTAGTGAGTCGTTCTTGTGGACAGAGAATTGTGTCGGACGACACCTGGAATTTAAGAGAGCAAGCAAGATGCCGTCTTCGAAGTCTGAGCACCCCATAAGACTTATGCTCTGCAGCTGAGAGCACAGATACGGTACTGACGGTAGCCCATCGTTATCTATGGAGGTAAGGGTAAGTGCCCTAAGAAGGCAGTCCGTAACAAGGGGACGGTGGTTCAAGAACTTCCAAGTGTCGTCGATCCTCAGCTTCTTCAACAAAGGGTTGCGAGAAAGAAAAGAAACGAGGAGAGTGGGATCGGTGAAATGTCTTTCAAAATAAATCGAAAGGCTTTCCAGCGAAGAAATTTTGCTCCTATCCATCAGCGTAATAATGGCGGAGAAAACTGAACGGGTGCTCTCTCCACTGCACGAGCCGCCTATCGTCAACGCTTGGAGTTTGGGAAGTTGCATCATCTCCAAGAGGCGCTCTCTCCCCGTGGGATGCTCCAAGTTAAGCGTATGTAACTCGGGCAACACGAGGTCAGCTGTGCTAGCGTTGTTTAATGTTATGCCGACGCCACTGAGCGTCAGCACACGGAGTTTAGGACATGCGGCGAGAACAGATAAAGTCGACCACGTCTCGGACCGGTTTTCTTGGATATGTAGCTCCTCGAGTCCAGCGTATATATGACAGATTTGAGGAGGGAGATAGGAAGTACAGAATCGGCGGATTGGGGGTATTTTCTCAAATAATTTCAGTTGCTGCGCCACGCTGACGGTCCCGAGAGCATATATTTGAATGTGGGTCTTTAGGGACGTCAAGAGTGGGAGGTCGGTAGGTCGTAGAGAGGATAATTCGCCAAGAACGTTGGGTGGGATGTGGAAATGAACGGTTTCCCACCGAGAGGATGAAGGTATGATGCTGCGGATGAACGTACGCGCGCCTTCTTCGTCTTCCTTGGAGTTGATGCAGATCTTGAGAGGCATGGAGCGGGATAAAGAGAGACGGGAGTTAATGAGACGAGTGAGATTGATTGTTGAAGCCGGAGATTTTGAGCGAGGAGCTTTGACGAAAAAGACGTTCCAGAAATCAGGCATGCCGAATGCGTACTCCTTCCAATGAGAACAGACTTGGCTGATTGTTGAGGGTGTTTGAGGAAGAATAAGTTTTCCCTGAGAGGGAATAGGCGGAGTCGCCCGACCCCATATCGAGCCATATATTTCGTCTAAGGCGGACACGGTTTCCGATGACAACAAAATGAGAAAAATTTGTTGCCAGATTTCAAGTGGAACGTGATCAAGACATGAAATAGGTGCAGGTATGTAGGAAACGCCGCAGGGCTTGCAGAACAGAAGACTGTTGGCCATCCGAAACCTATGCTCGTTCGTGGCTGAAATGCCTATGAAAAACCATGCCAATCAGCCTACGAGTATATGTATCAATTCAATCTAGCAGACTTACTGAAAAGTGTTGTAGCAGCTAGGGGTTAATTGACGAAGGGGTGGTCATACTACCTTATATCCTGTTTTCACCTGCTCGTCTGCCGTAATATACTATGAGTCTCGACTCCAGGGGCAAATGATTCGTACTATTTGCATGTTTCGTACCTGTACCCGAGACCCCGGATAGAATAGCTCGAAGCGAAAGAAGCAAGCAACGGCAGCGGCGGCCTAATCATGAGTTTTCATTTGCTGCTTGAGCGAACGTAAGCAAAAAGGCAGGAAAATAGCGTGTCCGGGGACTCTGGATCTTGAACACACCATTGGATGAATGACAATTGGATAGAGAATGCAGTGATTCGCTGATACAGCAACCCTGAATTGGCCTCGAATTCCATCATAATTCTAGTGCCGCTGGTAGCCTGACCGATTACTCGAAGAAGACATCGTAAGGCCAAGTTTGAAAGGCTCATGTTGACAAATCATACTCCTTTTTTACGGACAGCAGTAGTGTTGTCGCCGGAGTGAGGCGAGGCGAGTGCGAGGTGGTAACTCGGACTAACTCGAACTACCGGGTTGACAACGAGTTGCACTCGCATCAACTCGCGAGTTCGGTCACTTCCGGTGATGGTTTTCGCAGGGCTTTTGGCCAATCAGATGGCCATGATTAAGAGTAGATTAGATCGTTGAGTACATGATAGTAGAGCGTATTATACGGTATATACAGAAGATTGAAGTTTCAGAACTAATTAGATGTAGAGTTACTATTCTTAATTAATTGATTCCTCTAATTGTCCTGCAGCCATAAGCTCGTCAATTGCAGTCTCAGTGAGGTTTCCTGCGATGGTATAATCTGCTTCCTTTGCAATCAGGTCATTGGCAAAGGAAAGTCTGTTTGATCAGTAAGAGAACTTTAGAACTTGAAGGGCCTTAGACCACATTTTATATGTTTTGTGGCTTGCCTAGTCTCCGAAAAATGTGGTTGTACTGTAAATTTTCACCAGCAATGAGATCAAATTCATATTGCGTTATTAGGCCCATTGATTATATATGTTCGATAGCGAAATTGAGCTACGGAGGGGAGGAAGGAGGAAGGAGCGAGAACATAATGGTTTGGCGCTTGCATACGCGCTCTCCAGACGCGTGCGCGACTCAATCACGTGTATGACTTCGCCCCAACTCGACCTAACTCGCCGAGTTACACCGGATCAACTCGTTGTCAACGAGTTGGTTCGAGTTAGTAGCTCGTCGGTGCGAGACTCGAGGTCAACTCACTCCGGCGACAACACTAGACAGCAGTCCCATTTTACATAATAAACATCGCAGAAGATGAGAAAGAAGGAGCGAAACTTTCAAAGGAAATTCTCTGATGACTCATCCTGTTCCACGTGATTCAAAGGGATGTCCTTCGATCCAAACAAAGACAAACATCGAAATTTCTTTGCGCGCATCGTCTTGTTTTTGAATTTGCCAAATTTCGTTATCTTGTCTTCAACACCAAAGGGCTGGCCGGGTTGTCCATTTGACTGGAACTTTACGGATGGTTTAGTTTTTGTTATATTAAACTCTATAAGGTGCGCCAATTTGAAGTTTCTTGACTGCGTAGCACTCATTTTACCGTCCAGTAGATGCTGCGGTCCTTCAACATCTGTTCGTCATGTCGTCATTCCTTATTCCAACGTTCGGGACCAGAAGAATGGATACGAACTCAAGAACACATTATACGCCGACACAGGACAACAAAAGGATCCTGGAAATCAAAGCCTTCCAATTCGTTTCAGAACTCCATTCTTGACGACCTTAAACCATTCGAAAAGCCTCCCAGACCTGAATTTTCCAGCCGCAAGCAGTATGGAAAAAATCGATCTCGCTTCATGAACGCCCGACCGTCCGCCTCACCCCATGAAGAAGCCGACGTTTTTCTGCCCTTCAATAGGAAAAACGTGTCTGTACCGGAAGTCATTTCTCTGGGCGAAGTTATACCTTATTTCGAGGGGAACGTTCATTCATGGGCAAAGGCAGCCCGTACCAAGGATCGTTTACAAGCTTTTGGTGTTCCTCTTAAAGATGCTACACGGTTACTGGACGCTTTTGTTGACGACGTGGAGGACGGTCTGCTCTCTGACCCCGAACATATCACCTACTACGGCCTACAACGGTTCACTCACCCTCAAGATGCCACGAGTATCGACATCATATACAGCACCGTCTTTTTCTGGTGGGCAGCCCATCCCGAAAACGAAATCATACTGGAAGAAGAATTTCTTATTGATCGCAAAACGGTTCAGTATATCCAACGTCTCGTGAAGGCTACAAGCAGACAGTACCCAGCTGATGAGTGGCCTGAAGCGCGAGCCATGCACAGGAAGTTCATCATGCATGTGGGACCGACCAACAGCGGGAAAACGCACCACGCACTACGTGCACTGGCGGCGGCCAAATCTGGACTGTTCGCTGGTCCCCTTCGCCTTCTCGCACACGAGATATGGCATCGGCTGAATACGGGTCAGATCGTTCCCTTGGGCGTCGAAGAAGATCCCAAAGCACCCCGAAGCGCAGAGGGAAATCCGGAATACGCTAGACTCTGCGACATGATCACAGGTGAAGAGCAAAGGATCATGGGACCGGACTCGCCGCTGCAGAGTTGTACAGTGGAGATGGTGCCGTATATGTTCAGGAAATACGACGTGGCGGTGATTGACGAAATCCAAATGATCAGTGACTGGAACAGAGGTGGCGGATGGGTTAGTGCTGTCCTTGGCCTCTGTGCGCATGAGATCCACCTTTGCGGAGAGGAAAGTGCCGTGCCTGTGGTTGAGGCGCTTCTCAAACACACTGGCGATGAACTGGAAGTCAGGCGGTATGAGAGGCTCACGCCTTTGGTTGTGGAGGAGCAGAGCTTGAACGGTGATCTGACCAAGATTCGGAAAGGCGACTGCGTCGTGACCTTCAGCCGCTCTAAGATCTTCGAACTCAAGAAACTCGTGGAAGCCCAGACTGGATTGCGATGTGCTGTTGTCTATGGTCGGTTACCACCCGAAGTCCGGAGTGACCAGGCAGCACTTTTCAACGACCCGAATTCCGGATATGATGTTCTGATTGGGAGTGACTCCATTGGTATGGGTCTCAATCTGTGGGTTCTTCTACATCTATGTCTGATACGGCGACACTGACGACGTAATTTAGGCGAATCAAGCGCATCATCTTCGAAACCATGCACAAGTTCGGAAAAGATGGAAGACATTTGCTATCCATCTCCACCGTCAAACAAATTAGTGGTCGGGCGGGGCGTTATGGCGTCCACGAAGACCAAGCAGACCTGGGCGGAACAGTGACAACCTTGTACCCTGAAGACCTGCCACACGTGTCTCGCTGGATCACCTCCCCCTACGAACCCCTCCCTTACGTCATCGTCCAAAACACCCCTGAGATCCTGCATGCCTGTCTCTCGATCCTCCCGGCTGGGTCGTCAATGAACCTAGCCCTTCTCGCTCCCAAGTACATCGGTCGTATACCACCCTTTGTACGGTACGCAGCGCACGAGGATCTCGGCTCCATCGCCTCCGTCCTCGGCAACGAATGGGCGGAGATGAGTGTAGACGATAAGCTCGTCCTTCTATATGCACCCATCCCTTGGAAAGATCAGAAGGCACTCGACTGTATCACGAAAATGCTCGCGTTCCATGCGCAGGATTTCGCGGTGGCAGTCATGCCTTGCATCACCCAACAAGACTTCCTTCAGAAGTTGGAAAAGGCCGAAGACAGCATGGTACGGGGGGCAGGGAGCAAGGCGAAGCTGGGCACTTTGATGAACTTGGAGTCGTTCCATAAGGCTTTGGTTTTCTACATATGGATGAGGTGCAAGAACCCTATTGTCTATTCAGATGAAAGTGTTCACGAGCTCAAGGCGAGGGTCGAAAAGGTGCTCAATTGGACTTTAACGCATATGTCAACTGGGAAGAAAAACCCGGCTCGGAAATTTATGTCTCCTCTGTCGGCTGAAAGGCTCCAGGCCAATTTGAAATTGAAAGATAATTTGGTGGATGAGGAGGAGGATTTGGCAGAAGGTATGGAGGAGGATGACGATGGTGTACCCTACCCACCTATGCGGACAAAGGTTGACTTATTATCAGTTGCGCCGTAATTTAATGTCATTTACCACGCATAGAATATGTTGCTATATAGTAGAGCTTATTATCTCACCCCCTTTCATGACAGCTGTACCGCTTTCTTTAGACGGACCTGTTTGACTTGAAGAAGGGTATACTTAACCTTTCAGGGAGAAAGTTCATAATTTACTCTACACCATGCTATCGATTAGTGTATAAGATAGTACATATGATGCTGATATGATGTATTACATTTCTTTTTCAACGATCCAGCAATGCTGGTTTAAAGTTGCTAGTCTTTGTAGAGCAGTTTTGATTATACCTCCAGCGACAGATGCCCATTTGAAGTGCGCACGTCCACCATCCCATTCGGCGTTTTCTTGTCCCCCCAGTATATATCGCCAATCGATTCCTTCTTCCCAATAAGCTTATATACAACCTGCCTACTCCTTCCTTTCCCTGTAGGGTCTTCAATGCCAGACCTCCGACGGATAGCGGGACCCTCACTGGAAGAGGTACGCAGATGGAAGCTGCCTTCGTAAGCAGGGTTGAGAGAGACAAATGCAGGGCTATTCGAGGTTGTCGCCTCAAATTTGAGGTGTGAGTCCACGGGAGAATCACGGAATGACGCTCGCAAGGGAGCATTTGAGGTTCTTAGTGAAACGTCGAAGGTACCCCCAGATGCTGAGGCTGAGAGTAAACTGACACCGGCTTCAACAAGTCTGATAATGCATTGCGTAGAATTAGTAGCGTTACGAGGTGAAATCTTAGAGGACGGACCCATTGCTGGTACGAGCCTTCAAAGATGGAGATGACTCATCACTCTCCAATTCAACTGCGACTTTTATGGGACCATTGGACGTTTCCAGGACAAGTTCATGCGTTGAGTGAAACTTCCCTGATATTCCGCCGTTACTAGTGTGGATTTTTCCTTTCGTTGCATTCAAAGACTATATATAAAAGAATTCTTGAGTTCATTTTGTTATGAGCGGATTGGGCGAAAATAAAACTTACGTCCGCTTTGATAATTCCATTTGAACCTCGCAAAGAAATAGAATCAAAAGACGCCAAGCCATTCAAATCGTCCAGCATATGAGCACTGTTGGGTATGTCGGTTTCGAAATTCTTGATCACAAAAGGAGCAGAGCTCCTTGTGGGCTCTGGAAGAATGATCGTCATTTCAAATCGGATAGAGTATCTGCTTCCTGGATAGCGACGCCATATAGGTGCCTGATATGCACCTGTGAGAACTGCGTGGACCACTTACGAGAGAGGATAACTCACAAAGACGCCAATCCCGTTTTCACCTTGACGTCGAGACAGCACGCAGGCCTTGGTCAAATCACGGAGCTCTGGACGATCATAGCGGATGACGATATTTACTTTCGCAGAATCTTGAGCTTGGTTTGGAGACGTTTCCACATGGAGGATGCCCCCTAGTAACTGACCCCGAGTAAGAAAGAAAAGGGTCTCGGAAGAAAGAGGGAGGTCGAATGAAGTCTTGGACTGCAGGGACTGTTCGTGTATCTCTGTGTTGGTCTGTGCGATATCGATCAGGGCTGACGAAGGCGTTGCCAGACTTGTCAGTGACCATTCCGAGCCCTGAACACACTGCTGAAGAGTGACGCCTTGAGGAACATCGTAACTGTAATCTCCCTTCATAAAAGCCCCGTCAATCTATGTAACTCAAAATGTAGACATACGCTATAGGAAAACTTGAGAACTTACCCAATTTCCGCGCCAGTGACCTCCATGCAAAGCAGTGACAGAAGTTCGCACAAGGAGGCTAAGCAACAGCCAGATGAAAACAGCCACCAAGAAGGCCTTTATGAAACGTAGGCCTGCTGGTTCTGGAGTGACTACGCCCACAACGTAGCTATAGAACTGAGGGTAGGATCGAACCTGTGGATAAGGCTGAGGATACGCCTGAGGTCCTGAATATGAAGGTGGGTCCTCTCGTCGAGGTTGCTGACTGGCTTGATTTTGCTTAGAACTATTGGAAGGCGCATCATCTGAGTAAATCATGATCGACGATCGAGGTGGAACGAGTAAAGCGACGAGCTAGAGCCGGCCAGTACCTTTATATTGATGCGATAAATATTCGAGACCTGCGCAGGTGGATGTTGAGATAACTGCGCAAATCAAACATGCATGTGACGACATCAAACCGTTCTGAACGGACTTGATATATTCACAATCAAAGACTTATAATTAGCAAATATATCCTGTACAGTAAGGGCGGAAGCTGCGGCGCCAAGCAAATTGCCCCAGACTCGCAGCATATCACCAAGATATCGCTGCGCAGTGCGCACGATACTATCATTACCCGAAATCTGGACCTCTTTTTCAGTGATTTAGGAGGATGGGCATGCAAAATGTAAATTACAAGCAGGATTATTGTAATAATAGGCATCAGAAAACCGATTTAGCATTAAAATATATGTATAGAAAGTGTAGCGGACAATAGGGAAAGCATTTGTCAATTATCAAGAGCCAGTACGGGAACCCAATCAGAGATATAATAATTCATGGCGAGAAGACGAAGACGGCCAATATTGATCTTCTTGATATCCCATGATCTGCTCACTTTCCCTTTGACGATCGCGGTCCCTTGCTGTGAAATGCGAAGGAGGATTAGAATGATATATTGAACTAATAGACATTGGTAGTACTTACAGTGATTTTACCATGCTGCACATCCCACAAAAACTGATAAATTTGTGAGGCAATGATACTTGCCAACTCATCTCGACGCATAGGTTGGCCAAACCATGCCACTGATAATAATGAATGTTAGTAATTTGAAAGTAACAATCTATCCAAGGACTAACGGAAATTTGGAATTTGATGGTCTTCCACCCGAAAACCTCAAAGACGCGGTCATTAGCTCCATCAACTCTAACCGTATCCCGAGCCAACTCATGAATATATGGGCCAGGCATTCCCTTGACAGAAAACTTGATAACATGGAAGAGGTCTTTGCTCGAAAATTCAGGCAGCCGAGGGACCGTCATCACTGCCATCCCGTCCCGCGAAATATCCGGCCCTAGACCTGGCGCTCGTGGAAGTATCAAGGATTCACCTGGTTCAAATGACTTGTCGCTAGGTTGGGTGGGTTGCTGCATTTTGAATTCAAATTTGTTCATAATGTCAAATTGGGAGGAGGAAATGACCTGGCGCGTGTCGATAACATGCTGATATTGGCGAGGGTCTCCCTTGATGGCAGAAGTAGATGCAGGACCTAGGGTGGAAATTGGTGGCTGAGCCGAGACTTGAAGAGTTCGGTACTCGAAGTTGTGGGGAGGCTGATGGCTCGTAGAAGGCGATTGGTCTGGGACAATATACTGAGATTGGGAGTAAGCTGATGTTTCTGGACGTGAATTATAAAAGGAGGCGCTGGATGTTGTTGAAAAGCGGGTAGCCCCGCCTGGTATTGATTACTTTGCAACGGTATCGTGCTGGGATACATGGCATATTGCACGTCATGCTCCGATGGTTCTTGGAAGTCCAGATCCTGAATCGCTGGCGCGCGAGGCCTCTGGAGGTTACTACTGAAGTCATTGTTATCTGTCTGGGACGAATGGGGCGACATAACCAGAGGACTGTGAACGACAAGGGTAGCGGTAGAGAAGTACAGAGAAACAAGAATGTGGCCAGTTTAAAAACCCGTAAACTCTTTGTCAAAGGCATCAAAGAGGACGAAACCCAGAAGCAGCAAAGGCAAGTGCTCCCAGCCACACTATACTATGGCGGATTCATCTCAGCCTTTGTCGATAACCGTTGAAAACTCTTTGTGAACGACATTCAAGGACTCGGAGCCACAGGAATGGAAACCAGCTTCACCTAGGCACACTTTAGCGAATCGATTCTGAACCTAGCCTTTGTCGACCAGTACCCCCGACCTTTGTCCTTTATTTGAAATCGGAACTGCTTGGGAAGCAGTACCGTTGAGTTCGGAAGACAAGGTTGCATGCAGGAATAGGAAAGGTAAACCAGAGTCTCCCCGACATTTTCCAGTAGAAAGCATAGCTTGAAAGCAAGAGAAAATTTAAATCGAAGATTCGAAGTTATTAAACAGTAGTGACTGGCGTCCCGAGTTGCGATGGCATCTCTCAAAGAGAATACGGTTCCGATTTTTGAAAGTTTCGTAATCCAACAGAGTAAAGAGAAACGGCAAGAGGTGCAGATAAATATCGTCGCTAGTTCAGAGCCAACATCGTAGGCTCTGGTAGTTGTGGATAGGAAGGTGCTCCAAGTGTCGAGCTCTAGGATTCAACCGGAGTCTAAATCGGCGTCCCTCTGAGTCTAGACTTTGGACTCGGCATGTCTGCATCACTTTCTTGTGTTCAGAGAGGTCGACCTCCCGGAACTTGAATAACTATGATATTGATGTTGCGTCTCTCTTTATTCCCACCTTATCAAAACAAAATATAAGAAGGACTCTGGAGGAGAACTGGATATTTAACACAAAATAAAGCCAAAAAAGAAGCACAATTTCTTTGCGTACACGATATCAGAAATATAGATACAGAATTCAGCAAGAAAGAAAGACAGCGAAACGCATGATACAAGTACACGAGAGAGAAAGAAAAAGAGAGAGAAAGGGGAAAATAAAACGTTGATTACTCATGCAGACAGCTCATCTGATCGTCCTGGGAGATGTTCCCACGGACCGATACTGATATGGATGCGAAGAAGTTTTATCTTCTATCTACCTCCTCTCGTCTCGAAACAGATCCCAGCCATCCTCTCACTGTTGCTCTTCGTCAGGGCTGCAAAGAATATGACCCAGTATCAGTACATCTAGAAGGTTAAGCGTCCAAATGCCAATTACTCACATAACTCTCCCGCTGACCGTAACAAAATTATCCCCTGCACGCTCGTTCCTCATCACTGCACCGGTCTTCTTCTTCTTCTCCCGTCTTCCTGTACAGTTGGTGCGTTTCACGTCGGTCAATTTCTGCTCTTGTTCGACTTCCTCACGGCTTGGAGGTGATATCATCATATTGTCCGCCCTCCATTCTAATTCGCTTGCATTGGATGGCTTGGATGGACGTCTGTGGGGGGTGACTGGCTGCGTTTCTTGCAGCCCGCTGTAGTGAAATAAAGATTTCAGTCTCCAATCTCGAGAGGCGGAGCCTAGTATGACTTACCTTTGGCTGGGCTGTGACGTGCGTGGATAACCTTGCTCAACAAAAGGTTCTTTGGAGCAGGAATTTGATCCAGCTCTGTCACGGCGGTCAAATTTATCGTTTTTTCGAGGTCCCGTCTCTCCATGGTGGAGAATGGAACCGTGTGTTGTCTGGTATTGAGTATGCGATCCCCTGCATTTTGGCGAGGGGAGTGGTTGGACTTGGGTACGCCTTCCCCGATCGTCGGTCCTGGGCCTTTCGTAAGGCTGGAATCTATCCGATCGAGGACCTGGTTGGCGAACATGAGGGCCCTGTGACTGCGGCGGCATGTCGTACCCCACGTAGTTGTGTTGTGTGGTGGCAAAGGAGGAGGAGGAAGGGCCCGCATGGTGATTAGCAGTTGACGGCATGTCGGATGATGGAGGGCGCAACTGTCGAAGTCGACGTTGTTCAGGGTTTCGGGGCTGCGGATAATCGTAGTTCTTGGACTCGGTTCTTTCTGGCGCAGTGAAGTGGGATTGCTGGTGCATTGGATGAGGGGGTGGTGCTGGGACAGGGTAATGTTGACCGACGTTTGCGGCGACTAATACGTCAAAGCAGTTTATCAGCATCTTTATTTTACTTGTGCAGCTAGAAAGTAAGTACCTGTCCGAGGGTCCTGGGGGTAATAACCTGTGGAGTAGACGCCGGTGTTCATGTTGGTGTTCCCCCCATAATTATAGTTCCTGTTGTTGTAATTCCCGCCCATTGGGGTTTGGGCGTGTGGCATCGAGGCTGCAGGAGCTGGGGTGTAGCCATATCCCACGTTCATTTGGTATGAAGGAGCAGTATGGGGAGCGAAGTTGTGAATTGGTTGATGAGTGTTGAAGGATGGACCGTGCATTGTTACGGGATGAATGAACATATCAGCGGGGTTCATTGTTCCGGAAGAAAAAGGTAGAGAAGATGTGTACTGTACAGTTTGCGGCGTTGGCGTAAATGCCGATGCTGGGGGCGATCCAGAGGTGGAAGAAGTATAAGAACCAGCGGAAGGAGACGATGACGGGGGAAAAGAGGAGGATGCTGGAGATGATCCCGAGGAAGAAGAAGAAGACAAGTACGAAAACTGGCTGAAATTATTGTCAGGCGATGCAGAAGGGCAGGAAGCGGTGGGTGAAGCAGAGGAGGGCGACGAGAGGGATGGAGGACAGTGCAATGGAGAAAAAGCCGAGGGGGAAGAAGCCCAGAAATAGGGCAGTGGTCCGAAATTGTTGTCAGTGGGGTACTCGCCAGGGAATGCGACGGGCGCTTGCATGGCCGAGTTCAAAATCCTCTTTTCTCGTTCGATTTTCTCCAGAGTGCGCATCGATTTCAGCATATCAAGCATTATTCGCTCGGTCTCGCTCAGTGGAGAAGAGGAAGATGGAGAAGACGGAGAGGAACGAGGAGCAGGATAGGTTGGTGACGAAAACTCCCAATATTTCTGGAATTCGGCCATCAAGGCCGAGTAGTCGATGATGGCAGGGATGGTGTGTGGTTCTTGCTCAGACACCGACTGAATTGACTGTTCGTGGCCTAGCTCCTCGACAGACAGCAACTGTGGTGAGCGCTTCGGAATGAACAAGTCTGCTACAGCCTCATTGCTCGCAATAAGGGAGAAAGGCTGGCTTTCGAAGGCCTGAAGAGCTGAGCAGTAATGCGTGAATAACGCAGGACAACGGAAAGTGTGGCTCAACGTTTACCTTCCATCTCAAATGACATCTGGAGGTAATCAGTATACGTGAAACCGTAATTGTCGGTCATAATAGCGCAGGGATATTTGGTTGTTGAAAACGGGGTGGGGATGGTGGAGTTATTGTGGGGGGGCGAAGAAAGAAAGGGAATTCCATCCACACACCCCTTTTATAAACCCGGCCGTAATTCCTGGGCAACGTGTTGTCCACGCCACTCGAGTGCCTCTCAAGGGGGTTCCCTCACGCCTTTTACTGCACTACAAAACATGACTCGTCTCAATCGCTCGAACAATGGATTTTAATCAAATAGTTTTTAGTTTTTCATCGCTTGATTGACATTTTTACCCAGGCTTCGGGCGCAAATTGCCACACAATCCTGGCCAATCTCGGATATCACCGTCATCCGACCCTTATTGTCTCTGTGTGTGTCCACTGTGTTTGGACTACAGACGAAGAAAAATGTTGCATCCACGCGTTTTGTGGGCATAGCTTCACAGCCGAAACACGTAGGGACGTGCTTTTCCGGATTTCCGCTCTCCATATTTTCGTGTGTGCGCTACAACGTGAAGCAGTGTTGGGTGTTCGGGGCCCTCTCTGCGGGTTGGGAGCTTCTTTTCCTTGTTCTCAAAATTGTTTATATTTTCTTGTTGTCTCCAACTGTCTCGCCAAGTCACAATTGTTTTAAGTGGTTTTCCATTCGGAAGTATTTCGGCACGCCTTACGACGGCAGGCTCATGTTTCTTGTTGTGCTGTCGTCTTCGTTACAGCTCCTCCACTTTCTATTTCAACACTCCTGTAGCGCAGGAGCAAGGGAGTTTCTGAGCAGAAAATACAGGACTAAAGTGACTTTGACGTGCATGAAGTTAACAGCCGCCTACACTTGGGCTCAACTTGGGCTTGAGCCACGCCTTGGCCACGCCGAAACAATCTATGTAAAAACAACTTTCTACCTTCGTGTCCTAGCAACGACCCCAGTCATCGCCTCATTTATGCCTTGTACCGCTTCTTCTAAGTAATAAGTAATTTTTGCCTACTCTTAGTTGACAAAAGCTTTTACGCTCTGGATGTGGTATCACGATTGATCAATGACGGGACGGCACGTGACTGTGTTTCAAAGGTGACGCGTGATGTCGATGAATTTTCACTCCGACTCGCCGTTTAAATTCTTGACTTGTGTTTTCTACGTGCAGCTGGTTTTCAAATGTAAGCATGATTCCTCAACACGTTACAGGTTCGCCGGTGAGAATAAAGTGGCTCTTGGAAAGTTGGAAGGCTTCCATATATGGAGTAGTAGCAGAAAATCTTCCGACAAAACACGATTTTGGAAAATCGATAATTGATCGATAAGACCCTCCACTTGAAATATAAAGTCTCGACTCGTCAGAATCGCCAACGAGCTTCAAATTGACCTTTTGCTCTGTTTCTTCGGCCCAAATCCTCCCACTTTCAAGCTACACTTGTGGACGAGGCTTTACGTCACAGAGCAGGTAAGCACTGAATCAATTCATCAACGTGGATTCTGGGATTAATTCGGATCTCGATTAACAGACTATCTAGAGGGTGTGCCTTCTGCTGACAACTTCTATCAGCAGGTTATTATTGGCCTCAACTGTCCCTCTTTTCCTCGTACACCTATATTTTGGCGGACACCTTATTCGGAACGAAGGATCGTGATGGATCGTCGTCGTGATTTTACGACCCGACTGTCTGGAGACATAATATCCACCATCTTTGAGTTCAGTATCCCATACATCTCCTTTTTCTTCGACCCCGAAGAGTACGGAGAAGGATATCCATCGAAATATCTGCAAGAAAGAGCCACGACACCATTACGGGTGAGCGGTACATGTCGACGCTGGAGGCATATCGCGCAGTCAACTTCCAGATTGTGGACCTTCATTTTCATCATGCTTGATTCCCCACACATTGCGACAGCCATTTTATTTGCCAGAGAATGCGTGGATAGATCACGTTCCTTGCCTTTGACAATCCATGTATGCGTAAACGACTCAGCGCAGTATCGAGCGGCATCTCTTAGCTCATCTCTTAATGTCTTGAACAAAGTTGGCGATATTATCCAACATCACTCCGCCCGCTGGGATTCTCTCAATATCTCGTGGCTTCCGTCTTCCTTCTTCCCTTTTTTGATTGGAAATTTGCCCATGCCTGCTCTTCATTCCCTGCGACTTCAAGGCGATAGTCAGGACGTTGTTCCTGGTTATAGCCACTTGGACTTTACCTTATCTCCGAATCTCGTCGATGTCGAGCTGGCCCATTTCAGCTTGGAATCAGTGCGCATCAACTGGCAAAATGTCAGAGCGATTGGTGTGGCAAATATTGACATCGACGAAATGGTTGAACTCCTCAAACGAGCCCCAAATATCAAGACTGTCACTTATTCGCGTGCAGTCAATGTAGACCCAAGTCCTATCAACAACATTATCCAGCACGGACTTAATGACTTTCAAATCAAGTTTGGACAGTTCGAAGACGAAGCCATGGATGTCTTGTTGGACGGCCTCGACTTTCCGTCCATCGAGAAATTGACCTTCATTACTATACACGTACTTCCGAGCCGTGCACTATCTGACCTGATCCAGCGTTCTGACGGCCATTTGAAGGAACTTAAACTAGTCCATACTTACTTTCCCAGTTGGAGAAAAATGGTTTCCTTCCTGCAAGACATTCCTTCTTTGGAGACACTCTACCTTGTTCCCCAAGAAATTTGCGACTTCAAACCACGCAGATTTTTCAGGTATTTAGCAGAGACTTGGTGTCGCTCCTTTCCCGACGAAGATGACCACCGGCCTGTGTTCCTCCCGAACCTCACATCTCTAACCTGTGTATTTAATTTCAACAATAGGGATCCTCAGGCGCCCCGAAGGCCCGGATTTTCTTGGAACGACATCAGTTACATGTTTGGTCCTCTTTCGGAACTGAAGAACCCTCATCGACGACCTTTGCGCCACTTTGAATTTTACGTCGATTATCAGCCAGAACGTGACTATAAAGAAGATGATCTGTATAAAATACCCAAATCAGCCCTTGCCCGAATCAAATATCTTTTGGAAGCCGGCATGGAGATAGTTATTACCTGGTCAATTAATGAAAAGCCGTGTGGGATAGATTTGATATCATTTCATGAGGATGAAGACGAGGGAGAAGATGACCCGGGAGAGAGTGAAGAAGAGTATGATGATGATGACGATGACGATTCCGTCGATACCAACAACTACTCTGACGAAAGCGAGGATGACGATGAAAGAGAGGATGAGGTTGGCAACATGAATACTGCATGATGATTCTCACTATGCCATCCTTACTTACCAATGTACTTAGAGACTCAGGGCAAAGCTAACATGGCTGACTTGTTATGCAGATTATTTCAATTTTGGTCCAATATACTCGAGTATATTCTTAAGCAGATGTCGCGAATTCTGTATGTCTATTGGCTCCTCCCCCATTTTGTCCCATCTTTTTGTTCCTCTCATTGCGCTTGGACTCGTTCTTTGGTCTTTGGCCGAAGCGGAGCGAGGTCAGGGTCTTGTATTAAGAATTAAATGCTTACTTACACCTTGAACATGTTGATAACCATAAACGAGTTCAAATGATAAGGAAGTGACTTGTTAAATATTACCCATTTCTGCCCATCATTGAAGCCCACAGAAACACTTGTGTTACAAATATCATCAGTTCATTCCAGTATTGGTTGCAGGCAATTTCACTCAACAACTTTTTCCACCCTGGAATGCCTACGATATCTGGACGCCTATCGCCTGTAAAATCAGCGACTAATCTGAGGCGCCAATCAATGCACCATCTAGCGTTGGTGCAAAAATCATTGAGTACCCGATCGATAGCAGCGAAAGTCCCTACCGGTAGAAACATACACGCCATCTGATCCGAGCCCAATGGTATTTGCCGTTCCATCTCCGGTAAGGCCCATAACAAAACGAAAGTTCTGATCCTTTGGCCGTAAGTTAGGTCTGTAAGGACGACGTTGAAGGGCTGGAAAGTCCAGCATCCTATTCTTGATGTATTTGCGAGATGTTAAACGCCACGTACAAGCAATGCCTGCCTTTTCATATTAAGGAAGACATGAGAGTGAGGTGCATTATTGAAGTCGCCTTAGGAAGATCCTATGCACCTCTCAGAGCGGTGTTATAGAGTTACCGACCAGCGGTGCCTTAGTTACTACAACTAAGTAAATTTCGAATCAGTAGTAGAGAAATCCAAGGTCATAGAGCTCACGTCAAGGACAGGAATTGAAAAGACATAGGAACAAATTATCATAGATCCCTAGTAGAACAGTTCAGTGGCACATGAAATTCATTTGGGATAAATCTGAACGCTAGGTTCTTCCACAATTCATCAGTATTTTGGGCTGTAGCAGTAAGCCTAGGGCATAGGACAGAATTAGTCACAATGACGAAAGTCGATAGCAAAAGGAACGGTGCCTGGCTCCAGCAGCGCCGGCGCTCCTGTCGAGGATGGCACATGCCATGTTATCCAAAGTTTATTATGAGTTAACAACTTCGTACAAGCCATCGGAAGCACATCGAATGAAGAGACTCAGGAAAGCCAGGGTTGGGCGCATGGTCTTGGCAGAAACAGCCCTTCAAAAACAAGAGATTCAGAATTGATCAAGACACGGTCACATGTTAATTTCCCACCAGTCGTGATCCCGCCGGTGTCATCGCGCGCAACTGGGCGCTCTAGCTCGTAATGACCACTTTGAAATTCGAAAATTCACTGCATCTTCCAGCTATGTATGGTAATTCGATCTGTGTAATTCTAGTTCTTTTATGCTGAAGACCAGAGTAAAGACCAGAGTGCGCTCGGAGAGTTCGTCGTTGCGTCTCTCAGTTGGGCGTTGTCCAAGAATGTATAAAAGGGCGGGTTAAAGCATGCAATTGAACACCAAGATCGTCCCCCACCGATCAAAGTCGCTTCGCTCTTGCTCTCATTGTCTTTACTTGACCCTATGTCTTCAGAAACCATCTTTCTGCTCGGAGGCACAGGCTACCTGGGCTCGCAGCTGCTCATCCTCCTCGCGCAGCGCCTGCCTCAGTTCCATATTGCCATGTTCGTCCGGCCCACCGTATCTTCAGCTACCAAAGCCCAAATCAAGTCCCTACACCCTAACTTATCCTTTGTGGAAGGCACCTTGGACGATGCGGATGTAATCAAAGGACAGGCGGAGAAGACTAAGTATGTGATCAATTGTGCGAGTTCGGACCACGTTGGATGCGCTGAAGGTGGGTTAAGTCTTCATGTAACTGGGGCGTAAAATTGACAACTGCTCTTCGGCATCCCCAGCTATCCTCTCAGGCCTCGAGACCCAATCCAAGCGTACCTCTTCACCGCCCCTGTACATCCATGTTTCAGGAACAGGGATCACCTCCGACAACTCGCGCGGCGAGCTGCTTCCTGAGTCCCAAATCCCACAATATAGCGATACCACGCTCAAACTGGAGCAGCTTCCACCCGCCAACCCTCATTTGGAATGCGACAAGCTCGTCATTGGTGCCGGCAAGAAGAAGGGGGAGAACCCAGTGCGCACGATCGTCGTTATCCCTGGATGGTTGTATGGTGTCGGAGAAGGTCAGTTTCATAGATCAATTTGAAGTTTAGAAGGAACTCACACTTACATATTCGTTCATATAGGCATCAAAAAGTCGACCATGGCTGTCCGCGCCTTCGTCGAGATGTTCAAAACGATCAAACAATCCGGAACATGGGGACCAGGCCACAACACCTACGACAACGTGCACGTCAAGGACTGTGCGAATGGGTTATTGACGGTTTTCGAGGCAGCCGCTGCTGATGTTGAAGGGAAGAAGGGCACTGAAGGACTATGTGAGGCGAAATTTGCCAACTCAAATTCAACTCACCTATATACTTCATCTTCTATTACTAGATTTCATCACGACCAACGAGCCCCGCGTCACATTCCATGAGATAACAAAGGTCATTGGCGACGTAAGTACCTCCTATAAGTCCTCCCTTTTCAGTTCCGTTTACCATTCAATCCTCATCTCCAGGTCATGCACAGTAAAGGGCTCCTCGAAGAAGGCGGATCCAGGCCTCTACCTCCGACCGTCACGGATCCCTGGGGCGAAAGTAAGTCCAACCAAATTCCTAGTCGCGGTCCAGCCATCATTGACTCTTTTCCCTCCTACCCTTTGTTTTCTAGGAGGCTGGGTTGTCTTCGCAAGCAACCACCGCGGCGACGCCGATCGTCTCAAGGCATTGGGGTGGGTTCCTACGGAAACCAAGGCGCTGCCTCTCTTGGAGTCCTTGCCCCGAGAAGTGGAGGTGGCGATTGAGGAGTCGGGAGTTGTGCCTGGTTTGGTTTCGATGGGGATTAAAGCTTAATGCATGAAGATGATTGCTTGATAATGTATTTTATCAAGAACTGGAACCTTTGAATTTCCTCCGAAAAAATATATACACATTTTGATTTGCAACGCTTGAAATGTCCCATTTCCACCTCGTGTTTTTTTTTCCTTTGTCCGATTTTCTTGCGCTTCCACTTTTACCATTACTACAAGCATTGCGAGTAGTAAGCTGGAGTGTAAGCAAATATAATCAAAGTTAAGGAAGGATCAAAACTTGCAAAAAAAAAATTAGGAGGAACACGCACGATTTGAAACCTGGCACGTTCCTTGAGCGCATACGGTAGGTCCACTGTTGTGTTGAAAATGTCAGTACCATACTTGCTCCAAAGCATTAATCCTAGATGATTGACGCACGTCCATCCGATCTGGCAGGTTGAAACCCATCTCAATCAGCATACAAAACATATGCAATGAATCGGCAAAACACCCACTCCACCACATTGCCCATAAAGCGGCGCCCCCGACGTCGGAGTCGAAGACGGTACACTAGTCGTAGTAGTACTGCCAGGGCTTGTTGTCGTCGTCGCACTCCCACCAAGCGACACCGTCAACACATTAACGCTATTCGCAGGCGCAGAATAAGTAAACGTCTTCCCAGTCGATATCGTGCTGGTAACCGGAACGATGAGGTTCGGGTTCGAAGGCGTATTGCTAGATGTGGGGTCCCCGGTCAGTACTTGCGCTGTCCCGCTTGATGCTACTGTGTTGAAGGGCAAGACAAAGGTGAGAGATTGGGAGCTTGTCGCTGTGTTGGAGATCTGATTGACAAATTTAAATAATAATTGGTGGGGAATTTGATGAGCATCGGGTAAGAGACGCAAAAGTAAGAACGAGGAACTTACTTTGATGATGATTGAGTTGGTGGACGTCTGCTGAACTACGCTCCAGAACAAAGTTCCGCCGTTGGTGGGCAGAGTGCTTGGCAGGTAAGCGTCACCGCGGTTCAAGCTGAATAGCTGAATATCAAATTCTCAGAAGATCTCAGTTATAGAAAATATTTGTGGAATAAATACCTTCTGAACATAGAAGCTAGTGGAACGATAGACTGCATTGGCGCTGGAAATAAGTTCTTACAGAAATGGACAATGATATGTCAAAAGGACTGATCAGCTTACTCGAATGCAAGTAAATTGGGCGTCTGTCGATAAATATGGCCAGTAACTTGTAAGTATAAAGTTGCAAATAAAGAAAGCCAAAAATATTACCCATTGGTTGCTGCTCACAGACTGAAGGAAGAAGCCCTTCAGAAAACTGCAATACTACGTGTAAGAAAGTATAACGCTTACCCCAAGAAGTGGCGCATAAGAAGCTGCAAACCTAAACAAAATTGCGTCAGATCAGAATAAAAGACCCTGTACAATTAGGCAACAGCGTACACAATATCGCTGTTCCTTTCTAGACCGGTCATGAACGCAGCTTCGCCAACAGCACCTAGTTGGAAGGTTGAATATCAGTCGAAAAAAAGCCAGAGTTAACCTCAGGACGACTCGAACTTACTTTGTACAGTAGGGTACGTCAAACGACCTGTTCCTGGTGCTCCGTACAGGTTATTCGAATTCGTAGAAATAGCAGCGTATTCTCCCTTGCATAGTCAATGAGTCCATGATCATGACTAGAAAATAGCAAATAGAATACCTCAAAATATTTCGTACCGTCCCGCTGATTTCATTCACTGTCAAATAAATTTATCAAAGTCACATAACTGAATCTCACCTTGTAGCTGTCATAATAAAAAGCATTTTGGGAAAACCAAGCTGCCAAATATCAGTCGCCAAATTTTGACGCAATCATTGAATAGCTTACTGGGAGTTTGGTAGACATGAACGTCCCACTGGCCAGGATTGGGAGTAAGAGCGGGGTTGTTCACATATCCAGTTGCGATGAAGTCTGAGAATAATATCAAATTCACGATGAGATGGTCAATGATCCTAAGGAGAACGATGGCAAGATATGCATACGGATATTGGGAAATTCTGCCTGCAACGCTGTGACAATCTGGTTCCACCTGTACGTATATCTGCATCAAGGTCCAAGATCCTGAGTATTTGCATTGACGTTCATATAGAAGTGGAAATAACCCACGTGGATGAGAAGAAATCCTGTTATAAAAGCAAAGGCGTGAGCGATACAAGACAAAATTCTGAAATATCTGGTAAACTCGCCTCATTTCCGACCTCGACGTAGTTCAAAGTGAACGGCGCAGGATGGCCGAGCGAAGAACGGAGAGCAGCTGCTGAACTTTGGGACGGATCTCCAATGACAAAATTAATCTGCAAGAATAGAAGTTTGACATAAAGTAATGAATTTAAATTTAGAAAAGGATTACCTGGTCCATGGCTTGCTGAATGTAAGGTCCAAGTTGACCTGTTGCAATGCTGGTTCCACCAAGGGAGTATCCTGAATAGCGGGAGCGTGTCAGGAATTTTGTCTAAGTAACAGGCAATGAGTCGATTCATACCTGACCAGATGGCCATTATTGGTTGCATGCCAACGTCCTCACACCATGTTAGATATTCAAAGAGCCCGAGACCACTGAGGATCTCATGAATTCCAGTACTATGATGGATTTAAATGCATCACACATACTCAGTGTTAGTATATCCCCAGTCTCCTTGTCTGCCTAAAGTTCATGGTAAGAAAGTGCGAGAAGGTAGTGGCAAAAAATTAAAATTAATACCTGGTCTATTCACCAATGCACCGACCTGAAGTCAGAATTATTCAGTAGCAGTATGTGATGTACTCGGTATCAGTGGGTAGTCACCGTCGCGTTCCACTGCCATCTGGTCGCAGTCGTCTGACCCTCAAGGTTATTTCCTCCGGGGAGGCGGAAGAAAGAAGGGCCCATTTCGGCGAGAGCCTACAACGTCGGAGCGTGAGCCTCACAAGTGGAATAATCAGCTCGAAATTCTCGCCTCGGCAATATCTACTCGCATGCCATTAGCACGTCCTTTGAAAGTGGGTGGGAACAATGAAAACATAGCGAAATTGATCGTTTGGCCAGAAGCAGACGCCCCGTCGAGGGTGACAGTGAATAAATTGGATGTCGAACTGGCGCTTGTGCTTGGCGTGATCGAAGCGGACACTTGCTTCCATGTCGTCTGAGACCCAGAGAGCTGTACCGTGGCAGAACCGAAGACTTGTCCAGACGTTGATTGAAGGTTGATCACTGCGTTTCCGCTAAAGCTAGAGCTGGTTGGAAATCTGTAATAGAAGGATGCGCTATAGGTTGACCCCGCAGCGACCTTGATACCTGTAAAGAGTATTAGGTACGCCAAAAGCAGATTGAAGAGGTGAAATCGATCCCTTACCTGAATAACCAGAGTTCGAAAATCCCACCTGTCCAGTCTTTCCGCTTGGTATGGTGACGTGAAGAGCGTTTGGAAGAGCAGACGACACCGGAACGGTCTCCTGGATGACAGAGATCGTAGCTCCATTGACGGCAGCCCATGCACTCAACGCTGCCGAGGTACCTTCATGGAACGAGCGTAAGTCTGGAAATTACGCTGCTAGTCAAAGCTAAATATATACCTGGGGTAACCTGTTGGAACGCGCGATTTTGCAGAACTAGTGCAACCGTTACGAAACGTAAGGTATTTGCAATGAAATCATGACGTACGTTCAGCGTAGAGTCCTCCATCCCCGCTCTAACGGATACGAGAATTCGTTGGATTATATATTCTTCAAACGAGGTAGATTTTCTTACATGCTAGATCAATGCCGAAGGTTAGAAACGTCTTCCGCTGTAAGTCAGAAATTTTACAGAGATACATACGCTAATATCCTGGAATAAAAGCAGCGTTTTATTTCTTCGACTTGTGCTTGACATGGATGGACCAAATCCTTACCTCGAACATCTGTCCAACTGCATCATATTAGACTCAATTAGTCACGTCAATAAACACCCAGACTCACAAAGCGTGGTTGGAACAGCATGGCTCGCAGTCGCACTGACGGTGACCGTCACAGCCAAAGCTTTCGTTGCCAGAATGGTGAGTAATCCAACGATTTTGAAGTTCCACATTTTGGAGCAAAGCACAACTTGAAGGATATCACATTTACTTATACCTACGAGGCGGGCCGTCCGAAGGAGTAGAACCATTCCTGTTGGTCATAAGCGTTTCTATTTTGTAAAAACTCGGCAGAATTGTTAAAGAGGATACGGAGTTACTCTGGAAAAAGTCTTGCTTGGACGGGTGACAGCAAGTAGACGAGAGACCGAAAACCATGGCTGAACATTAAGATGCGATTTAACACGAGATCGTTAGTGAGTGTTCATGTGGTCCCGAACGATGTGGAATGCATTCTTGTCGAACTATGGACATTCCTGTATGGAAGATCGAGATACAAAGGGCGAGTGATCGGTCGCAATCCAGAATAACTTACCATCTACCGCCTTGCCAAGCATTGCTAATTGCCTGAAGAAATAAATAAATCCTAGATCAGGATCCCGTCCTTAATGCTGTCAGAAGGGAAAAAAGGATGTCTTTAGTAAGACTGCCCTGAAGAAGGAGAGAATACCTAAGGGTTCATTGCAGTGAATAGAAAGTAATCCTTCATGCGATTCACCAGAGGAAAGTTTTTGTCCCCGTGGTGCCGGTGAGGGCTGACAGAACGAAAAAAGCACGCGTACCAACAGTCAAGGCCGGGACGGGCCGGGAGCACTTCGTTAGTATTAAATAGTAATCACGTGCATGTTGACGTCATGGACCATGACGTCTGGAATCTGGGCGTCCTCTGCAACTTCAAGTCCTTCACCCGCTAGTCGCGTGCACAATGATGGGGTATTCCAGGCTGGAAAGAAGCTTCAACACTGCTGGCAACAGGTTATTTAAGTAGGCTAAAAATGATTAAAAAAATAAATTAAACATGTTTACATGTTTTCAACTGTTTTTCGAGTTCTTGAATCTATTAAAAATGATATATTTTAATTCTGAAAAAATATAATACAGATCCTACCTGTATTATAAAGTTCTTAGCCCCACAGAATCTAAAGTTTATGTCATGTTTTTGTATAGACAAAAGCTTTTGTTAAATTTCGCATTTACAATTTCTTTTGTTGTCTCATAAATGATAAATTTAGCAAGAATTTTTGTTGTTGGATAAACAAAAAGAACAATGTTTCGCACCCAAACTGAATTGAAAATATTTTTAACTTATTTTAAAGGGACCAAAACTTGTCTTAAATACTACAATTGACAACGAGAACAATAAAACAATAAACTCTACCTTTCTGTCACCATTTTTGATCAAAAAAATTTAGCACAAGTATTGCATTTAATAGGCCTATAAATATGCTAAAAATGAAGTGTTTGACAAAAGAATTTCTGTACCAGCAATTGTTGAGTTGAAAATAGATTTTATGTGGCGGAAAAGCAGACCAAGAACATAAACATGTTTAATTTATTTTCTTAATCATTTTTGGTCAACTTAAATAACCTGTTGCCAGCAGTGCAAGTTATATTGGGCGAGCTCGCGTACGACTAAGGCCGGAGGATCGGTCAAATATATTAGTATGCGATTCGTTTCCAATATGATAGGCAACGGGCGGGCTGATATTAATATTATCGAAATTTTACATTTGCATTTTTTTGCTACAATTATTAGTGATTTCAAAGCTTGGTTGTGGGTGGCTTTCTTACCATGAAGAGGATGGAAATGATATTATTGACTGGCCTTTCAGCCAAGATAGTCTATATCATGGTCTGCCCTCAACACGGCGAACTGTGAACGTGCATCGGTACGCTTTGACTCTGTGAGGTACGCTAATTTATATCTGTTCCCACCTGTTTATAATAATGGTTATCCCTCATGGCTCAGAAATTTCAGCTACGTCAGAGAAGAATGCAATATAAAAGATTAGTTACCGTCTTTCCAGCAGTCTATGTTACAACATGGATTGGCGCAACTCACTCCGAAATAGACGGTTCTCAGTGCTGCTGTTCCCTTCCGACAAGGCGCTCCGAAACAGCATCCATTCCACCCGAGTCTCCGCTTTCTAAATTTATTGGCTTTGCTCGTTATGAGGGTTTCGTCACTGTTGAAGCTTGCTACGCTCGAGTCTGTAGTTGTTAGTGCTTTAGATTACATTGAGTCTGTTACTTACATGACAAAATTCACTGGGAGAATCAGCGCCTTGTCAGCGCCAGCTGGTGGACTCAGAGCGGGTGAGAGAGGTTTAAAAGTCTAACAGGTAGGCGATAATCGATGGGCGTTTATGTGGATGTTTAACCAACTTGAAGTTGGAAGACAATTGAAAGAGTTGCGGGCGCGAGTCCAACGGGAGAACGATTAAAGGTCACATGATCGAGTTAACCCTAACCCCAGTGAAACAATTGTAAACGACAGTTGGATTCTGACTTGAACAACGTCCTTCACACTGTTGGACTTTTGAACATGACTCGATAAATCTTGTTCTTTCCTGGATCTTATATCTCACTCTATCCCTCTTTTTCTTGGAAATCTCTGCGGAAGGACGGACTCTACGTATCAAAATTTCACTTTGAAACCCAACCACATCAATGACGAAACCACAAGAGGACATGGCGCTCTACACGCCCGTTGTCTTCCCAGAAGACTCCAACGCCGCTGCATTCGAATCCTCCCTACCCTCCCTATCCTCTATATCCGGTTTCTCACCCAACCTAACCTATCTCGAAGATCTGCAACGGAAACACCACGCCCTCGCCCAAATCGTCCGGGAAGAACCGCCCAGCCCACCTCGACTCCCCTCTTCCGATGACTCGGAAGATGACGACGGCCACGGATACGAAGAAGCCGCCTTTCTCGCCGCCAGGGAAGAGCGCATCGCCGTCCTCAAGCAACGCGTGCGCGAAGCTTTCATCGAAGCCGATGGGAACCCCGCAGATGGGAAATGGGCCCTCGTTGCAAGGTTGCTCAAGATGGAGTCGACGAGCGGGCAGTACGGTCGTTGGTCGGGGACGCGAACGGACAGGAGGCCCCCGCAGCCGCTGGAGGGTGACGGGATAGGATGGATCAATGCCGAGACAGAGGTGGAGTGGAATGAGTGGGAGAAGAAGTATCTTGAGGAAAGGAGACTCAAGGATAAAGTGGAGAATTGGCAAAGGAGGGTGCTGCCGCCTAGTAAAGGCCCGAGTTTGGCGATCGAGGGTCATCTGGTTGGTTCGGTTCATGTTGATGTGGGTGTGCCTGTGCCTCATGAACCGGGCACTTCCAACCAAGTTGAACAACCCCAAGCCAGTAAGGCTAAGGTGACTCTCAAGGCTAGTGCTGGTGCTGGTTCACTCGCCGCTGTTTCCTCCCTCTCCGATCCTCTGAGGGACGCTGCTCCCTTTGGGTTTGGAGTCGTCAAGCGTGCGAGTCAGAACACGAACAGTACCGGTGGTAAACCCAGCAAACCCACTGGTAATGCTAACCACAACAAGCAGCCTTCTGCAGACCGTTCCAATGGTCCTCCTCGTGGTGACATACAGCCTAAGCAATCTTCCTCCAAGAACAAGGACAAGAATAAAGAAATGGAGGTTCAAAGGATAGGCGACTTCCCACACGCCGTGAGTTCTTTTCCTTCTCATTCGAGTGGTAACGGTAATAACAAGAAGCAGTCTTCTGCAGACCATTTCAATGGTCCTCCTGGTGGTGACGTACAGCCTGAACCATCTTCCTCCAAGAACAAGGACAAGAATAAGGAAAGTGAGGTTCAAAGGATAGACGACCTCGTAGATGCTGTGAGTTCTTTTCCTTTTCATCCGATATTGTGTACTGTATCTAATTCGATTTTTTCTTTCTTTCTCTCTGTCTTTTCATTTTGTTTGATATCTCGTTTTCTTTTTCTTTTTCATCTTTATTTCTATCTTTCTTCCCGTCGTGGAGAATAGTCCTTCCTCCCTTCATTCTCCTCTTCTCAGATATTAACTTCGACCCCCAAACTCCCTGCGAAACCTCCGTTCGCCTCCTCCTCAAAGGCCGTGATTGGTATTACTAGCTCACCCCCTCAACGTCGCCTCCAACCTCAAGGCACCCACATTCCCGCTCCTCTATTCCCTCTATCACCTGCCCGACCACCATCTTCAGCAGCGTCGGTGGCGCCTCATGTTGTACCGCCAGTGCCCGTTTCTCCTCGCGTCACCAAGACATATGGGAGGCATACGCCCGCAGGTACACCCGTGCGGACCCCGCTTAACGTGTCTGCTTCATTGCCTGCTATACCTATACCTACAACTCCTACACGGAAACGCCATGCTGCTCCTCCAGCGGCGGTGAATGCTGGTACTGGTGCTGGTGCTGACAGTCCACCGACGGTTATAAATGCGAACAACAAACGCGAACGCGAGCCCACTTTCATCACGCCTCGTCGTCACGATGAACCCAGCACCTCTAATGCCAATGCCAACGCCCCACTAACCCCTAATGCTAACCAAAATCGAAGAGAAGAAGAAGACGTAGAACGCGCCTTAAAGCGAGCCAGGACATTATCTGCCTACGAGCTGTTAACGTCCCCTTCACCTGGTCCAAGTATGGGTGATAATAGGAATAAATCGCCTTACCACCAGACATTGACTGGGTTCGCTTTAGCAGCTGCTGCTGCTTCGAGAAGTCCTCGGACACCAAAGGCTGCCGCTCATCATGTTACACCTATAGTTAGTAGAAGTGAGGGTGCAGGGATTGGGAGTCCCTCGACACCGACTCCTACTCCTGGTCCTATGCGAGGAACGAGAGCTCAAACATCTTCAGGTGTTCCTCCAGCACCAGCGGCACAAGCACCTTCAACGCCCCCACCTCCAGCAAGGGTGGACAAATTGCCGACGCTCACAGAGCTTTTGGCGAGTGATAGGAAGAAGAAGGAAAAGAAGAAGAAAGTGCGTACATCTGTGTCGGGGTCGACATCAGTGCCGGGGTCGGGCGTGAAGCCGGCTTCTAGTCCTACCAAGGGCAAGGGCAAGTTTACTGTGGAACCTATCAGGGAGGTGCCAGAATCAGATTTGGAGGAGGGCTGGGTTGGTAGCGGTGTTGGTGCTGGTGCTATAGCCACTGCCAGTGCCGATGTCGAAGCCATCGCGGACGCTGCTGCTGCCACTACAGGTGAAAGTGAACGCCAAGTGCAGGCTGAAATCCAGAATGAACCACAAAGTGCACAAAGCCTCAACAGCACCAACACAAATGGCTTCCCACACAGCAACAACTCATACCCCAACGCCCCCGCCTATTCTTACCCCATCACAGAAGACAACCACAACTTCCTACACCCCCACTCCCTACTCGACCTAGTAGACCCCCACGCAGACGTAGACCCATATGCCGATCCTCCTCCTCCGTGCCCGAACTCGAGTTTGAGCGTGAATTTCACCGGGAGATTGAGCGCGACTCCATTTTTGGTGGGGAGGGGGGGTATGATCCATATGATGTGGATGTGGATTTAGCCTCACCTGCTAAATCTCTGTCGTCTATTGCTGGAAGTGACGATGATGATTCGGAGGAGGTTGATCAACTTGCGGGTGACTTGGACATATTTGGGGGCGAGGGGAGGTTAGGGAAAGGGTTTGAATTTAGGCCTTTGGCTACTTCCACGCAGCAGGGTCCTTTTGGAGGTGCTGGTGCTGGTGCTGCCACCGCCAACGTGGGTGTAGATGCGCCTCCACCTAGGATAAGTCAAGGTTCGAAAGACAGCTGGGAGAGCGTGTACGCGCCTAAATCATCCACGGGGATGCACCTACATCTGCATCTCATCGACCTCAGAATGGGTCGCATCCTTCTTCTCCGAGGTCGAATTCGAATTCGCAGGTCTCGTCATCTTCTCACTTGCACCCTCGGCATGCGCTCACACCCTCTTCCTCCAACCCATTCGCTCATGTTGACTATGCACGTACACCTTCCAGTTTGAATGCATTAGCTCATGGACGTGGCCATGGCCACCTCTCAGCCCAAGCCCAAGTCCAAGCGCATATCCGCACGCCGTCGAGCTCCAACCCATTCAAGTATGCCTACAACTCGCAGTTTGAGAGTAACGTCGCCAAGGAGGTGGAGAAAGTGAATAAGCTGCTGGAGAGTGAGATTAGGGTGGATTATGATGGGTGGTTGAGAGATCCAGGTGAGGGGGAGGGGGATGAAAGTAAAGGGGTGGAGGATTGATTAGTTGTGCGGTCTAATGAGATAGCCTGAAATGGACAATTTCTTTTTTGCGCTGAGAATCCAGGCACACACAATGCAAACAGGACATTTTTGGAATACACTAAACCATATAAGGTATAGACTAGTTGAAAAAGAGGATCTTCAGCTCACTCTTCGCTCTTTCTTTTCTCAGACTGGCATAGTTTCCCCTCCCCTGAAGGGCTCGTATGAGGGGAAACGGGGTCAGTGGCACAGGTAAGTCAGCTCACCTTTTCGTCGGCCTGGTATCCTGTTAACCTCAATCCTTGCTGCACACTGCCCTAGTCACAATAAAACATTGATTTGAACTCAGGAACTCGGAAAATAAAAGACTTTCGACACTGACCTTGCATCCCAGTTGCTCAGACTGTCCTCCAACCTTCTTTCGATGGCTCGGCCTATTTTGCAGTACCATAAGTATCTCCTTCTCTATCCAATGACGGAACATTCTACTCACCTTGACAACCTGCTGAGACCCGCCCTCGAGCAAATCTTATCTCCGAGCGCTATGTACGGTCGACACCTTCAGGCAAGTATTGAGTTGGATTGATGACTGTCCCATCATTCAACATAGTGTCAGAGTTTCGGCATAATAGTAGAGGAAGCGACACCACTTCCTTCAATTCCTCATCTCTTTATACCTTTTCCTTTCTCTGTTGCTTCTTTTTTTCGGTCCCACTTGCCACATCTTCCCATGCTTCTCCAACGCATCTCACCATTGCTTCTTACTGATCATCCACACATCAACACTTCACTTACGACATTCTGCATCATTGTACCTCTGTCCTTCTTCCCGCAATCTTTTCAATATTTTCTTTCAAATTTATATTTATTCAAATCTGTGCTCAACTTGAAATTTCTCTCTGCCCAATGCATATTTTGCTTGGGCCTTCCTCTGAAAGATATGTTGTCCTCTCAAATTTCCTTTCATTATTCCACCGGAGTTGACTCACAAACTTGAAACTCCTAATCTCCTAGTTACGTATTGTGCTTCTAGTTTCATTTCAAGTCCTTCTTTCTTCCGGTCATAATTTAAACTACTCTGACACTTTGTCCCCCTCATCCTATGCTATACCAAAAAAATGCCAATGTTATGCCTGCAGGTTTTCCTCAATATCTATTAACACTGTAGACTTTCATCCCATCCTTTGTTCAGATTGAATTTACCGAGCCCACTTTGATCGAGGATCGAGGACTATTTTAGTTTCCGCATCCACACAAGTCCGAGGAGACTTCTCAGGTGCCGAACAACAATTTATTACCTTCTGAGAACTCACATCTCCATACCCTAATTTCTTCTAGTGTTCTAACCTGCCAAGAATTCTGACATTCTGAGCTCACAACACGTCCTCGCATCTCTCGGAATCAATGATGTGTTCTTTCTCACTAGTATTTCCTATTTTTAGTGCTGTTCCAAGTCGAAGCCAATACCCTTCGGTGACGTCCTTGCTCAGTAAATCATGGACTGATTTGTAAAGGTATTTTTTTTGGTCCATTGAGTTATTTAAATATACAGATAATACTGTCCTCGATATCAGTGACTGATTCATTAGAGCTGCACACCATCGCCGTATTTACAGTCATATGGCCATATGTTATGGCTACCATCACTATACTGTGAAGGGTCTGGAGCACTAAAAATACGGCCGTGATAGGCATCCATCAAATTTGCCTGATATCCACATTTCCATCGCATGGCTGGACTTGGATCAGCTGAATGAAGCTAAATTCGAGCTCAGAATAAATCTTTGCCAGAATTTAGATGCTCATGGTCAACATGAGTCATCTGCTGAATCGTAAAATGTTAGTCCACCCTCTCCTCCATCCCCCCATCCACTCCTGGAAGTACCCTTCCTTCTGTTTTTATTTGTCAGTTGTTCGGCTCCAGAATGTGGGGCTTCAGACCGAAGGAATGGAACTGAACAATGGTTGTTAATGTCATTTCATTTCGAAATAGTGTGACTATGAGCATCCAAGCACGACATGAAGTCAGTGTACCAGTCTGATATCAATAGACCTATATTCAATAATGAAAGGAATAAGAAGGATACAGCCCTCATAAATAGTCTATTATCAGAACATCTGCAAGAACCCACACTGCAAACATTTGTTGCTTGCGTTTTTCTTAGTTTGATGTATATTGATATACCATATAGAACAGAAGTGGAAAGTAGAACGAAGCAAGTAAAATAACCTTTGGAGCAGTATATAGCATTAGATGCCATCCAAAAGTCAGCCGAAGCAATCTGCACATTGACGAATTTGAATGATGTATACTATTAAGCACCCATCTATTCCTCCCCCGTCATTTCTTTGTATTACCTTTGAAATCTCTAGCTCATTCCTCTACTTCTAATTTATTATGTAGATCAAGTGCATGCTCATTTAACAAGGCATGGATCTGTTCCATTGGTCCTCAATGGAAGAAAATATTTGCAAAGCAGTCGAAGACCACCTCGGTACCCTCTTCCTGGGTTTGACAGAAACATCATTCTTCCCCAAGAAAGAATCTGCATCAAATTATGAAACAGAGACTACAGCCGGCTAACTATCCGATGAAACAGGACATGGCTGGTATCCGACACTCCAGCCAAAAAAAATTCTGAAGATATGGAACTCGGAGCACATGCGCACCTCCCATCACTTCTCCTCCGTCCCCAATTCTGCACTCAAACACAAAATACGGCATAAACAAGACTTCTTCGGTGTTCGGTTCCACTGTACGTTATCCATCAAAGACGCTAAGAAGCTGAAAATTTTCGCCGCTAGCAGTGGAAGACTGTATGTTATGGTTCTTTCTGTTGTTCTCAACTCTGTCGAAGCAGCTCATTCTTGTTTCTCGTCAATTTTGACAGTTCTTGCCGGGCGTATTGTTTGAGGCCTGATGGCAGGAGACTTCTCAAGGACCCAAATGAAATGTGTTGTCCGTGTTTTGCAGTTCTGAGATACCCAGTTCTCGAGATTGAGTAGAATGGCTTTTTCAGGGCTGTTCAATTTAGTGTAATGAGTCTTGCGCAAAACAATCTCTCCAACAAATTCTGACTTGAACAGTGGAAAGAAAACAGTGCTACCATTATACGCCACTGAAAGTACAGTACACCGAGTGTTCAATGGCAGCAGCAGACAGTCGATTCTATTCCACAGGACAAGTCCAATTTCATCTTCACATCCATTTCCGGTGCTTCCGATCAACCGCCCGTCTCTGCCACCTCTCATCCGCTGCCCCACTTGTAGGTCTAGGGTCCAAATGAAATCCAATATGCGAGGAAGAACCTTAGCTCGCTTGATATCGACTAAATACAGGTTGGCCCAAAAATGTATATAAGAGGGATTGGCTTTGCTGGTTTAGTCCTCACCATCCGGTCTTCCCTCTTCAGTACTTCTCCTTCTCTCCTTCCTCTTCCTCCTCTTCATTCTTTTCTGACCCATCGCATACCTCGCTGCCAAAAAACGAAGACGACAACGCCGCCGCCGTCGAGCATTTCCCTCGTATTGAGGCTTGATTGTGCTCATGGGACGCAATCAACAGGGAATGGAAAGTAGCTACAACAGTTCAAAAGGTAAGAAACATCATATACTCGAGCACAGAGCAAATGCTCACCTCCGTCACGTAGAGCCTTACCAGCAGCGGAGACACCGCCCCGACCTTCACCTAACTCGACTCTCCAGCCCGCATTCATTGCTTGAATATCAAAGTCGCCGGTGCCAAGCTCTCATAACGACAGAGCAGGAAGTGCGCGACTAGATAAATTGAAGGTAAGCATCAAATCGCTATTCCCAATTACAAGTTGACTTACCGTAGCACACGCCCCTTCAACGCGCAATGAGCAGACTTGGACATCCACGGCACCGATGACCATACGCAAACACGGTTGAGGGAGAGTCAGCAGGAGCTGTAAAATACAAGGTGAGTACCTCAAGGAGAAAAGGTAATGAGTAATAACTGACTGAACCGACGAGAAATAGTCGAGACCGCTGTCCATCTTTGTCGGTCAAAATGAACCGGAAAGAGGAAAGTGAGAAGTGAGTGCACAGGTAATTATTTGGAATGAATCAGCACTTACCACATCCCTTCCAATTCACCACACATCTCCAGCACCTCTGGATGACAGGAACGGCACACAGAAGTCAGTGGTGATGTGTACGCCCTCCACGACCTGGTAAGTCCCTTCCCCGGCCTCATCTCCTTCCAAAGTCATCCTAACTGGTCATTTGCACAGTCAGACGCTGATGACGACCGTGATTGCGGACTAGAAGTTGCAGGTGAGGGTCGTCACCTTGGGTGATAGAGGAGGGCGGCACGACGTCGACAGAGAGAGAGAAGATGATGGCGGAGAGAGAGAGGATGACGGCGGAGAGAAAGGACGATGGCAGAGAGAGAGAGGACGATGGCGGAGTCGAGCTGAAAGGGATGCATAAGTGAGTGAATGAACACAAGTCCGAGATCAACAAGCACTTACCACATACATCCCTCCTTCCCCAACATCTCCAACACAACACACAAAGATCACTGGAGGTGAGCACGACCCTCCACGCCTGGTAAATGGCTTCTTCATCCTCAAACCCTTCCTACACTCGAATTCCGAGGTATTGACGATCGGTAGCGAGCACATCTCGACTAGAGGAAATAGTCGAGACCGCTGTCCGTGCTCTTGCTAGCTGGTTGACAAGGCGAGGACGACCCATCGAGCAGAGGGTGAAGGGCGGGCTGCAAATGCATCCTAGGTGAGTGAACGTGTTGAAAGAAAGATTTCGAGTCAGAACTTACCTGGGCCAAGTTTTGCAGCTGCCATGTTACTGTATGGTATGGAATCCCAAGGCTTCAACACTCCCTGAACACGCAAATCCCAACTACAGGGCATAGTCAACACCGTTCTTGATGCCTGGATGACGAGTCGCAGGCAGTATATCGAGGAGAGAGCAGTGGCGGGGTGGAGATCGAGCTGGAGAAGATAACAGGTGAGTAGTATGTAAGCGAATATGTCGAATGAAATCTTACCTTGGGATGGCGCTGCAGCAGCTATGAACACCTGAGCCCCTCCACAGCTTCTTGGACCAGATAGCCGGCCAGCAGCAAGTATTCGGCTACCCCGCCGTTGCGCGATGTGTCTTGACAGTCCTTGAGGACACTGGAAGCGGTCGAGAGTGCTGTACGACGTTGAAGACATCCTGCTGGGCGAGAGATGGAGGTGGAGCAGAGAAGAGAGGGAGGAAGCGACTCGGTGATGGTGGCTTCACCATGACTTGAAAGGCGGTTTCCCATCCTCGACTCGTCCTCCGGATTACTTCATCGCACGCCTCTGGCAGTCATCAACGCGTGAACATCGACTACAGCCAGTAGTGGAGACCGCCACCTATGACCTTGACGACTGGCTGGTGGATGGAGGACGGTACCATCGAGGTTGTGGTCGTTGACGGTGGAGGTCGGTCTGGAGAGTACTAGGATGATTGCTCATGCGTAGAAGAAGATGAAAAAGACATGAAACATACCTGGGCCTCGTCTCCATGGTCATTCGCCCAGCACCGCTGACTAGCTGGACAACCTATGGTGATGGTGGTGGCAGTGGCGTACATGCTGCTCTATGCCTGATATGAGGAAACAACCACCCTCATCTTCAATACCATCCTGACCGGCCATGTCAGTCCGTCAGAATTGTTATCACGTAGATCTCGACTACAGGAAGTAGTCGAGACCGCTGTCTGTGATTTGGACGACTGGCTGGCAGATGGAGGGTGGTAGATCGAGGCTGGGGCTGTGGATATCGATCTGGAGATACCAGGTGAGTACTTGTGCCTAAAAGAAAACAGGAAAATTTACCTGGGCCTTGTCTCCATAGACAGCATACGATGCTGGCGGTGTCGGCGGTGGCGTGCGCACTCCTCTATGCCTGACATGAGGAAACATCCACCCTCAGATTCAAATTCCATCCTGACCGGTCATCCCAGGCTGTCATAATTGCAGCAGGAAGTAGTGGAGATCGCCGCCCATGTGCATGAAGACGGGCTGGCGACTGGGAAACAAGTCGCCGAGGTGGTCGTAGAGATCGATCTGAAAAGAAATGCTATGTGAGTACGTGTGTGGCCAACCGAAAACATTGAAGATGAAACTTACCGGCTGGCTGAGTAGCCCCACGCATACACGGCTGTTGTAAGTTGCCCATCAGGGTATAGAGAGGAACGGAGCACAAGCTTAAGATGGAGTCGACGAGCGGGCAGTACGGTCGTTGGTCGGGAATGCAAACGGACAGGAGGCCCGTGGAGCTGCCGGAGATGGATCAATGCCAAGACGGAGGGCGAGTGGAATGAGTGGGAGAAGGAATATCTTGAGGAAAGGAGACTCAAGGATAAAGTGGAGAATTGGCAGAGGAGGGTGCTGCCGCCTAGTAAAGGCCCGAGTTTGGCGATCGACGGTCATCTGGTTGGTTCGGTTCATGTTGATGTGGGTGTGCCTGTGCCTCATGAACCAGGCACTTTGAACCAAGTCGAACAACCCCAAGCTAAGGTGACTCTCAAGGCTAGTGCTACTCAGATCAAGAACCAACTCGCGCTGCTTCCTCCCTCGCCGATCCTCTGAGGGATGCTGCTCCCTTTGGGTTTGGAGTCGTCAAGCGTGCGAGTCAGAACACGAACAGTACCGGCAGTAAACCCAGCAAACCCACTGGTAATGGTAACCGCAACAAGCAGTCTTCTGCAGACCGTCCCAATGGTCCTCCTGGTGGTGACGTACAGCCTGAACCATCGTCCTCCAAGAACAAGGACAAGAATAAAGAAACGGAGATTCAAAGGATAGACGAGCTCCCAGACGCTGTGAGTTCTTTTCCTTTTCATCCGATATTGTGTATTGTATCTAATTCAATTCTTTCTTTCTTTCTCACTCTTTTCATTTTGTTTTCTGTCTCGTTTTCTTTTTATCTTTATTTTATCTTTCCTTCCGTCGTGGAGAATAGTCCTTCCTCCATTCATTCTCCTCTTCCCAGATATTAACTTCAACCCCAAACCCCCGCGAAACCTCCGTTCGCCTCCTCAAAGGCCATCATTGGTATTACTAATTCAAATTCACTCCCTCAATGTCGCCTCCAACCTCAAGGCACCCACATTCCTGCTCCTCTATTCCCTCTATCGCCTGCCCGACCACCATCTTCAGCAGCGTCGGTGGCGCCTCATGTTTCACCGCCAGTGCCAGTTTCTCCTCATGTCACCAAGACGTATGGGAGGCATACGCCTGCAGGTACACCCATGCGGACCCCGCTTAATGTGTCTGCTTCGTTGCCTGCTATACCTATACCTACGACTCCTACACGGAAGTGTCATGCTGCTCCTCCAGCGGCGGTGAATGCTGGTGCTGTTTCGGACAGTCCACTGATGGTTATAAATGCAAACAACAAATGCGAACGCGAGCCCACTTTTATCACGCCTCGTTGTCATGATGAACCCAGCACCTCTAATGCCAATGCCAACGCCCCACTATCCCCTAATGCTAACCAAAATCAAAGAGAAGAAGAAGACGTAGAACACGCCTTAAAGCGAGCTAGGACATTATCCGCCTACGAGCTGTTAACATCCCCTTACCCGGTCCAGGTGTGGGTGATAATAGGAATAAATCGCCTTACCATCAGACATTGACTGGGTTTGCTTTAGCAGCTGCTGCTGCTTCGAGAAGTCCTCGGACACCAAAGGCTGCCACTCATCATGTTACACCTATAGCTAGTAGAAGTGAGGGAGCAGGGATTGGGAGTCCTTCGATGCTGACTCCCACTCCTGGTCCTATGTGAGGAACGAGAGCTCAAACATCTTCAGGTATTCCTCCAGCACCAGCGGCACAAACACCTTCAACGCCCCCACCTCCAACAAGGGCGGACAAATTGCCGACACTCACAGAGCTTTTGGCGAGTGATAGGAAGAAGAAGGAAAAGAAGAAGAAAGTGCGTACATCTGTGTCGGGGTCGACGTCAGTGCCGGGGTCAGGCGTGAAGCTGTCTTCTAGTTCTACCAAGGGCAAGTTTGCTGTGGAATGTATCAGGGAGGTGCCAGAATCAGATGTGGAGGAGGGCTGGGTTGGTGCTGGTGCTATAGCCACTGCCGGTGCCCATGTCGAAGCCAATGCCCATGCTGCTACAGGTGAAAGTTCATGCCAAGTGCAAGCTGAAATCCAGAATGAACCACAAAGTGCACAAAGCCTCAACAGCAACAACACGAACAGCCTTCCACACAGCAACAACTCATACCCCAATGCCCCTGCCTATTCCTACCCCATCACAGAAGACAACCACAACTTCCTACACCCTCACTCCCTACTCGACCTAGTAGATCCTCATGGAGACGTAGATCCATACACTGATCCTCCTCCTCCCGTGCCCGAACTCGAGTTTGAGCATGAATTTCACTGGGAGATTGAGCGCAACTCCATTTTTGGTGGGGAGGGGGGGTATGATCCATATGATGTGGATGTAGATTTAGCCTCGCCTGCTAAATCTCTGTCGTCTATCGCTGGAAGCGATGATGATGATTCGGAAGAGGAGGTTGATCAACTTGCGGGCGACTTGGACGTATTTAGGGGTGAGGGGAGGTTAGGGAAAGGGTTTGAGTTTAGACCTTTGGCTACTTCCACGCAGCAGGGTCCTTTTGGAGGTGCTGGTGCTGGTGCTGCCATCACCAACTCAAGTGTAGATGCGCCTCCACCAGGGATAAGTCAAGGTTCGAAAGACAGCTGGGAGAGCATGTACGCGCCTAAATCTTCCACGGGGGATGCACCTACATCTGCATCTCATCGACCTCAGAATGGGTCACATGCTTCTTCTCCAAGGTCGAATTCGAATTCACAGGTCTCGTCATCTTCTCACCTGCACCCTCGGCATGTGCTCACACCCTCTTCCTCCAACCCATTCGCTCATGTTGACTATGCACGTACACCTTCCAGTTTGAATGTATTAGCTCATGGACATGGCCATGGCCACCTCTCAGCCCAAGCCCAAGTCCAAGCGCATATCCGCATGCCGTCGAGCTCCAACCCATTCAAGTATGCCTACAACTCGCAGTTTGAGAGTAACGTCGCCAAGGAGGTGGAGAAAGTGAATAAGCTGCTGGAGAGTGAGATTAGGGTGGATTATGATGGGTGGTTGAAAGATCCAGATGAGGGGGAGGGGGAGGGGGATGAAAGTAAAGGGGTGGAGGAGAGTCCTTGACTGATCGATTACTTGTGCCATCTACCGAGATAGCCTCAAATGGATAATTTCCTTTTTGCGCTGGGAATCCAGGCACACATGACGCAAACAGGACATTTTTGGAATATGCTAAGCCATATAAGGTATAGACTGGATGAAAAAGAGGATCTTCAGCTCGCTCTTCGCTCTTTCTTTTCTCAGACTGGCATAGTTTCCCCTCCCCCGAAGGGCTCGTACAAGGGGAAACGGGGTCAGTGGCACAGGTAAGTCAGCTCACCTTTTCGTTGGCCTGGTGTCCTGTTGTCTGACATCTATGTCAGGGTCAGTACATTGCCGCCGTTCTCTTGCTTCGTTAGCTCTGCTTCTCTCGGTCAGCTTCTCTCGGTCTTGTACTTGTCAGGTCTGCATATCAGCACCTTGGGGCAGACTCAGCATAAAGATATCATTTGGTACTGACTTACCTCAATCCTTGCTGCCCGCTGTCTCGGTCACAATAAAAATGTTGATTTGAACTCACCTTATTCAACCAGTTGACCGTTCAAATCAAACCTTTGAGTAAACAAGTCAGATCCAGGAACTCGGAAAATAAAAGACTTTTGACACCCACCTTGCATCCCAGTTGCTCAGACTGTCCTCCAACCTTCTTTCAATGGCTCGGCCTATTTTGCAGTACCATAAGTATCTCCTTCTCTATCCAATGACGGAACATTCTACTCACCTTGACAACCTGCTGAGACCCGCCCTCGAGCAAATCTTATCTCCGAGCGCTATGTACGGTCGACACCTTCAGGCAAGTATTGAGTTGGATTGATGACCATCCCATCATTCAACAAAGTGTCAGAGTTTCGGCATAATAGTAGAGGAAGCGACACCACTTCCTTCAATTCCTCGTCTCTTTATACCTTTTCCTTTCTCTGTTGCTTCTTTTTTTCGGTCCCACTTGCCACATCTTCCCATGCTTCTCCAACGCATCTCACCATTGCTTCTTACTGATCATCCACACATCAACACTTCACTTACGACATTCTGCATCATTGTACCTCTGTCCTTCTTCCCGCAATCTTTTCAATATTTTCTTTCAAATTTATATTTATTCAAATCCGTGCTCAACTTGAAATTTCTCTCTGCCCAATGCATATTTTGCTTGGGCCTTCCTCCGAAAGATATGTTGTCCTCTCAGATTTCCTTCCATTATTCCACTGGAGTTGACTCACAAACTTGAAACTCCTAATCTCCTAGTTACGTATTGTGCTTCTAGTTTCATTTCAAGTCCTTCTTTCTTCCGGTCATAATTTAAACTACTCTGACACTTTGTCCCCCCTCATCCTATGCTATACCAAAAAAATGCCAACATCTACATTGCCAATGTTATGCCTGCAGGTTTTCCTCAATATCTATTAACACTGTAGACTTTCGTCCCATCCTTTGTTCAGATTGAATTTACCGAGCCCACTTTGATCGAGGATCGAGGACTATTTTAGTTTCCGCATCCACACAAGTCCGAGGAGACTTCTCAGGTGCCAAACAACAATTTATTACCTTCTGAGAACTCACATCTCCATACCCTAATTTCTTCTAGTGTTCTAACCAGCCAAGAATTCTGACATTCTGAGCTCACAACACGTCCTCACATCTCCATACCCTAATTTCTTCTAGTGTTCTAACCAGCCAAGAATTCTGACATTCTGAGCTCACAACACGTCCTCACATCTCTCGGAATCAATGATGTGTTCTTTCTCACTAGTATTTCCTATTTTTAGTGCTGTTCCAAGTCGAAGCCGATACCCTTCAGTGACGTCCTTGCTCAGTAAATCATGGACTGATTTGTAAAGGTATTTTTTTTGGTCCATTGAGTTATTTAAATATACAAATAATACTGTCCTCGATATCAGTGACTGATTCATTAGAGCTGCGCACCATTGCCGTATTTACAGTCATATGGCCATATGTTATGGCTACCATCACTATACTGTGAAGGGTCTGGAGCACTAAAAATACGGCCGTGATAGGCATCCATCAAATTTGCCTGATATCCACATTTCCATCACATGGCTGGACTTGGATCAGCTGAATGAAGCTAAATTCGAGCTCAGAATAAATCTTGCCAGAATTTAGATGCTCATGGTCACCATGAGTCATCTGCTGAATCGTAAAATGTTAGTCCACCCTCTCCTCCATCCCCCCATCCACTCCTGGAAGTACCCTTCCTTCTGTTTTTATTTGTCAGTTGGTTTGGCTCCAGAATGTGGGGCTTCAGACCAAAGGAATGGAACTGAACAATGGTTGTCAATGTCATTTCATTTCGAAATAGTGTGACTATGAGCATCCAAGCACGACATGAAGTCAGTGTACCAGTCTGATATCAATAGACCTATATTCAATAATGAAAGGAATAAGAAGGATACAGCCCTCGTAAATAGTCTATTATCAGAACATCTGCAAGAACCCACACTGCAAACATTTGTTGCTTGCGTTTTTCTTAGTTTGATGTATATTGATATACCATATAGAACAGAAGTGGAAAGTAGAACGAAGCAAGTAAAATGACCTTTGAGCAGTATATAGCATTAGATGCCATCCAAAAGTCAGCTGAAGCAATCTGCACATTGACGGATTTGAATGATGTATACTATTAAGCGCCCATCTGTTCCTTCCCCGTCATTTCTTTGTATTACCTTTGAAATCTCTAGCTCATTCCTACTTCTAATTTATTATGTAGATCAAGTGCATGCTCATTTAACAAGGCATGGATCTGTTCCATTGGTCCTCAATGGAAGAAAATATTTGGCAAAGCAGTCGAAGACCACCTCGGTAACCCTCTTCCTGGGTTTGACAGAAACATCATTCTTCCCCAAGAAAGAATCGCATCAAATTATGAAACAGAGACTACAGCCGGCTAACTATCCGATGAGAAGGACATGGCTGGTATCCGACACTCCAGCCAAAAAAAATTGAAGATACGGAACTCGGAGCACATGCACACCTCCCATCACTTCTCCTCCGTCCCCAATTCTGTGCTCAAACACAAAATACGGCATAAACGAGACTTCTTCGGTGTTCGGTTCCACTGTACGTTATCCATCAAAGACGCTAAGAAGCTGAAAAATTTCGCCGCTAGCAGTGGAAGACTGTATGTTATGGTTCTTTCTGTTGTTCTCAACTCTGTCGAAGCAGCTCATTCTTGTTTCTCGTCAATTTTGACAGTTCTTGCCAGGCATATTGTTTGAGGCCTGATGGCAGGAGACTTCTCAAGGACCCAAATGAATTGTTATTGTCCGTGTTTCGCAGTTCTGAGATACCCAGTTCTCGAGAATGAGTAGAATGCTTTTTCAGGCTGTTCAATTTAGTGTAATGAGTCTTGCGCAAAACAATCTCTCAAACAAATTCTAACTTGAACAGTGGAAAGAAAACAGTGCTACCATTATACCCACTGAAAGTACAGTACACCAAGTGTTCAATGGCAGCAGCAGACAGTCGATTCTATTCCAAAGGACAAGTCCAATTTCGTCTTCACATCCATTTCCGGTGCTTCCGATCAACCGCCCATCTCTGCCGCCTCTTATCCGCTGCCCCGCTTGTGGTCTAGGGTCCAAATGAAATCCAATATGCGAAGAAGGACCTAAGCTCGCTTGATATCTACTAAATACAGGTTGGCCCAAAAACGTATATAAGAGGTATTGGCTTTGCTGGTTTAGTCCTCAGCATCCGGTCTTCCCTCTTCAATACTTCTCCTTCTCTCCTTCCTCTTCTTCTTCTTCAGTCTTTTCTGACCCATCACATACCTCGCTGTCAAAAAACAAAGACGACAACGCCGCCGCCGTCGAGCATTTCCCTTGTATTGAGGCTTGATTGTGCTCTTGGGATGCAATCAATAAGGAATGGAAAGTAGCTACAACAGTTCAAAAGGTAAGAAACATCATATACTCAAGCACAGAGCAAATGCTCACCTCCGTCACGTAGAGCCTGACCAGCAGTGGAGACGCCGACTCGACCTTCACCTAACTCGACTCTCCAGCCCGCATTCATTGCTTGAATATCAAAGTCGCCGGTGCCAAGCTCTCATAACGACAGAGCAGGAAGTGCGCGACTAGATAAATTGAAGGTAAGCATAAATCGCTATTCCCAATTACAAGTTGACTTACCGTAGCACACGCCCCTTCAACGGGCAATGAGCAGGCTTGGACATCCGGCACCGACGATCATACGCAAACACGGGTGAAGGAGAGACACAGGAGCTGTAAAATACAATGTGAGTACCTCAAGGAGAAAATGATGAGTAATAACTTACCGAACTGACGAGAAATAGTCGAGACCGCTGTCCATCTTTGTCGGTCAAAATGAACCGGAAAGAGGAAAGTGAGAAGTGAGTGCACAGATAATTGTTTGGAATGAATCGGACTTACCACGTTCCTTCGAATTCGCCACACATCTCCAGCACCTCTGGATGAGAGGAACGGCACACAGAAGTCGGTGGCGATGTGTACGCCCTCCACGACCTGGTAAGTCCCTTCCTCGACCTCATCTCCTTCCAAATCATTCTTACTGGTCATTTGCACAGTCAGACGCTGATGACGACCGTGATCGCGGACTAGAAGTTGCAGGTGAGGGTCGTCACCTTGGGTGTAGAGGAGGGCAGCACGACGTGGACAGAGAGAGAAGATGATGGCGGGAGAGAAGGATGATGGCGGAAGAGAGGAGGTGGACAGACAAGGATGACGGCGGAGAGGACGAGAGAGGAGACGGCGGAGAGAGAGAGGATGACGGCGAGAGAGAGAGAGGACAATGGCGGAGTCGAGCTGAAAGGGATGCATAAGTGAGTGAATGAACACAAGTCCGAGATCAACAAGCACTTACCACATACATCCCTCCTTCCCCAACATCTCCAACACCACACACAGATCGCTGGAGGCGAGCATGCACCTCCACGCCTGGTAAATGGCTTCCTCGTCCTCAAACCCTTCCTACACTCGAATTCCGAGGTATTGACGATCGGTAGCGAGCACATCTCGACTAGAGGAAATAGTCGAGACGCTGTCCGTGCTCTTGCTAGCTGGTTGACAAGGCGAGGACGACCCATCGAGCAGAGGGTGAAGGGCGGGCTGCAAATTCATCCTAGGTGAGTGAACACATTCAAAGAAAGATTTCGGAACTTACCTGGGCCGAGTTTTGCAGCTGCCATGTTACTGTATGGTATGGAATCCCAAGGCTTCAACACTCCCGAACACGCAAATCCCAACTACAGGGCATAGTCAACACCGTTCTTGATGCCTGGATGACGAGTCGCAGGGTATATCGAGGAGAGAGCAGTAGTGGGGTGGAGATCGAGCTGGAGAAGATAACAGGTGAGTAATACTTCAGAGCGAATATGTCGAATGAAATCTTACCTTGGGCATGGCTCTGCAGCAGCTATGAACGCCTGACCCGACCAAGAATGCCTCCACAGCCGACCGGCCAGCAAGTATTCGGCTACCCCGCCGTTGCTCGATGTGTCTTAGACAGTCCTTGAGGACACTGGAAGCGGTTGAGAGGCTGTACGACGTTGAAGACGTGTCCTGCTGGGCGAGAGATGGAGGTGGAGCGGAGAAGAGAGGAGGAAGCGACTCGGTGATGGTGGCTTCGCCATGACTTGAAAGGCGGCTTCCCATCCTCCTCCTGGATTACTTCATCGCACGCCTCTGGCAGTCATCAACGCGTGAATCTCGACTACAGCCAGTAGTGGAGACCGCCATCTATGACCTTGACGACTGGCTGGCGGATGGAGGACGGTACCATCGAGGTTGTGGTCGTTGACGGTGGAGGTCAGTCTGGAGGGAAGTACTAGGATGATTGCTCGTGCGTAGAAGAAGAAAAAAGACATGAAACATACCTGGGCCTCGTCACCATGGTCATTCCCAGTACGCTGACTAGCTGGACAACCTATGGTGATGGTGGTGGCAGTGGTACATGCTGCTCTATGCCTGATATGAGGAAACAACCACCCTCATCTCAATACCATCCTGACCGGCCATGTCAGTCCTCAGAATTGTCATCACGTAGATCTCGACTACAGGAAGTAGTCGAGACCGCTGTCTATGATCTGGACGACTGGCTGGCGGATGGAGGGTAGATCGAGGCTGGGGTCGTGGATATCGAGCTGGAGAGATACCAGGTGAGTAATTGTGCCTGAAAAAGAAAACAGGAAAATTTACCTGGGCCTTGTCTCCATGGACAGCATACAATGCTGGCAGTGTCGGTGGTGGCGTGCACACTCCTCTACGCCTGACATGAGGAAACATCTTCCCTCACACCCAAATTCCATCCTGACCGGTCATCCCAGGCTGTCATAATTGCAGCAGGAAGTAGTGGAGATCACTGCCCATGTGCATGAGACGGGCTGGCGACTGGGAAACGAGTCAATGGTCGTAGAGATCGATCTGAAAAGAAATGCTATGTGAGTACGTGCGTGCCGACCGAAGACATTGAAGATGAAAACTTACCTGCGCTGGCTATGTAGCCCCACGCATACACGGCTGTTGTAAGTTGCCCATCGGTATAGAGAGGAATGGAGCACAAGCTTAAGATGGAGTCGACGAGCGGGCAGTACGGTCGTTGGTCGGGATGCGAACGGACAGGAGGCCCCCGGAGCTGCCGGAGATGGATCAATGCCAAGAGAGGGCGAGTGGAATGAGTGGGAGAAGGAATATCTGGAGGAAAGGAGACTCAAGGACACAGTGGAGAATTGGCAGAGGAGGGTGCTGCCGCCTAGTAAAGGCCCGAGTTTGGCGATCGACGGTCATCCGGTTGGTTCGGTTCATGTTGATGTGGGTGTGCCTGTGCCTCATGAACCAGGCACTTCCAACCAAGTCGAACAACCCCAAGCTAAGGTGACTCTCAAGGCTAGTGCTACTCAGATCAAGAACCAACTCGCGCTGCTTCCTCCCTCGCCGATCCTCTGAGGGATGCTGCTCCCTTTGGGTTTGGAGTTGTCAAGCGTGCGAGTCAGAACACGAACAGTACCGGCAGTAAACCCAGCAAACCCACTGGTAATGGTAACCGCAACAAGCAGTCTTCTGCAGACCATCCCAATGGTCCTCCTGGTGGTGACGTACAGCCTGAACCATCGTCCTCCAAGAACAAGGACAAGAATAAAGAAACGGAGATTCAAAGGATAGACGAGCTCCCAGACTGTGAGTTCTTTTTTTTTCATCCGATATTGTACGGTGTCTAATCAATTCTTTCTTTCTTTTTCTTCTCGTTTTGTTTCATTCTTATTTTCTTCTCTTTCCTTTTCTTTCTTTATTTTATTTTATCTTGCTTCCTCGTGGAATAGTCCTTCCTCCCCTCATTCTCCTCTTCCCAGATATTAACTTCAACGCCCAAACCTGCCGCGAAACGTCCCCTCGCCTCCTCGTCCTCGAAAGCTGTTATTGGCATTACTAATTCACCCCCTCAATGTCGCCTCCAACCTCAAGGCACCCACATTCCCGCTCCTCTATTCCCTCTATCGCCTGCCCGACCACCATCTTCAGCAGCGTCGGTGGCGCCTCATGTTGTACCCCCAGTGCCAGTTTCTCCTCGTGTCACCAAGACATATGGGAGGCATACGCCCGCAGGTACACCCATGCGAACCCTGCTTGACGTGTCTGCTTCGTTGCCTGATATGCCTATACCTACGACTCCTATACGGAAGCGTCATGCTGCTCCTCCAGCGGCGGTGAATGCTGGTGCTGTTTCGGACAGTCCCCCGACAGTTATAAATCCGAACAACAAATGCGAACGCGAGCCCACTTTCATCACGCCTCATCGTCACGATGAACCCAGCACCTCTAATACCAATGCCAACGCCCCACTATCCCCTAATGCTAACCAAAATCGAAGAGAAGAAGAAGACGTAGAACGCGCCTTAAAGCGAGCTAGGACGTTATCCGCCTACGAGCTGTTAACGTCCCCTTCACCTGGTCCAGGTACGGGTGATAATAGGAATAAATCGCCTTACCACCAGACATTGACGGGGTTCGCTTTAGCAGCTGCTGCTGCTTCGAGAGGTCCTTGGATGCTGAAGGCTGCCGCTCATCATGTTACACCTATAGCTAGTAGAAGTGAGGGTGCAGGGATTGGGAGTCCCTCGACACCGACTCCTACTCCTGGTCCTATGTGAGGAACGAGAGCTCAAACATCTTCAGGTGTTCCTCCAGCACCAGCGGCACAAGCACCTTCAACGCCCCCACCTCCAGCAAGGGTGGACAAATTGCCGACGCTCACAGAGCTTTTGGCGAGTGATAGGAAGAAGAAGGAGAAGAAGAAGAAAGTGCGTACATCTGTGTCGGGGTCAACGTCAGTGTCAGCATCAGGCGTGAAGCCGGCTTCTAGTCCTACCAAGGGCAAGGGCAAGTTTACTGTGGAACCTATCAGGGAGGTGCCAGAATCGGATTTGGAGGAGGGCTGGGTTGGTAGCGGTGTGCTGGTGTGCCGGTGCCCATGTCGAAGCCAATGCCCATGCTGCTACAGGTGAAAGTGCACGCCAAGTGCAAGCTGAAATCCAGAATGAACCACAAAGTGCACAAAGCCTCAACAGCACCAACACGAACAGCCCCACACAGCAACAACTCATACCCCAATGCCCCCGCCTATTCCTACCCCATCACAGAAGACAACCACAACTTCCTACACCCTCACTCCCTACTCGACCTAGTAGATCCTCATGGAGACGTAGATCCATATGCGGACCCGCCTCCTCCTGTGCCCGAACTTGAGTTTGAGCGTGAATTTCACCGGGAGATTGAGCACGACTCCATTTTTGGCGGGGGGGGGGTATGATCCATATGATGTGGACGTGGATTTAGCCTCGCCTGCTAAATCTCTGTCGTCCATCGCTGGAAGCGATGATGATGATTCGGAAGAGGAGGTTGATCAACTTGCGGGCGACTTGGACGTATTTAGGGTGAGGGGAGGTTAGGGAAAGGGTTTGAGTTTAGACCTATGGCTGCTTCCACGCAGCAGGGTCCTTTTGGAGGTGCTGGTGCTGGTGCTGCCACCGCCAACGTGGGTGTAGATGCCCTCGACCAGGGATAAGTCAAGGTTCGAAAGACAGCTGGGAGAGCGTGTACGCGCCTAAATCATCCACTGGGGATGCACCTACATCTGCATCTCATCGACCTCAGAATGGGTCGCATCCTTCTTCTCCAAGGTCGAATTCGAATTCGCAGGTCTTGTTATCTTCTCACTTGCACCCTCGGCATGTGCTCACACCCTCTTCCTCCAACCCATTCGCTCATGTTGACTATGCACGTACACCTTCCATTTTGAATGTATTAGCTCATGGACGTGGCCATGGCCACCTCTCAGCCCAAGCCCAAGTCCAAGCGCATATCCGCACGCCGTCGAGCTCCAACCCGTTCAAGTATGCCTACAACTCGCAGTTTGAGAGTAACGTCGCCAAGGAGGTGGAGAAAGTGAATAAGCTGCTGGAGAGTGAGATTAGGGTGGATTATGATGGGTGGTTGAGAGATCCAGATGAGGGGGAGGGGGATGAAAGTAAAGGGTGGAGGAGAGTCCTTGACTGATCGATTACTTGTGCCATCTACCGAGATAGCCTCAAATGGATAATTTCCTTTTTCGCTGGGAATCCAGGCACACACGATGCAAACAGGACATTTTTGGAATATGCTAAGCCATATAAGGTATAGACTGGTTGAAAAGAGGATCTTCAGCTTGCTCTTCGCTCTTTCTTTTCTCAGACTGGCATAGTTTCCCCTCCCCCGAAGGGCTCGTACGAGGGGAAACGGGGTCAGTGGCACAGGTAAGTCAGCTCACCTTTTCGTCGGCCTGGTGTCCTGTTGTCTGACATCTATGTCAGGGTCAGTACATTGCCGCCATTCTCTTGCTTCGTTAGCTCTGCTTCTCTCGGTCAGCTTCTCTCGGTCTTGTACTTGTCAGGTCTGCATATCAGCACCTTGGGTCAGACTCAGCATAAAGATATCATTTGGTACTGACATACCTCAATCCTTGCTGCCTGCTGTCTCGGTCACAATAAAAATGTTGATTTGAACTCACCTTATTCAACCAGTTGACCGTTCAAATCAAACCTTTGAGTAAACAAGTCAGATCCAGGAACTCGGAAAATAAAAGACCTTTGACACCCACCTTGCATCCCAGTTGCTCAGACTGTCCTCCAACCTTCTTTCGATGGCTCAGCCTATTTTGCAGTACCATAAGTATCTCCTTCTCTATCCAATGACGGAACATTCTACTCACCTTGACGACCTGCTGAGACCTGCCCTCAAGCAAATCTTATCTCTGAGCACTATGTATGGTCGACATCTTCAGGCAAGTATTGAGTTGGATTGATGACCGTCCCATCCTTCAACATAGTGTCAGAGTTTCGGCATAATAGTAGAGGAAGCGACACCACTTCCTTCAATTCCTCATCTCTTTATACCTTTTCCTTTCTCTGTTGCTTCTTTTTTTCGGTCCCACTTGCCACGTCTTCCCATGCTTCTCCAACACATCTCACCATTGCTTCTTACTGATCATCCACACATCAATACTTCACTTACGACATTCTGCATCATTGTACCTCTGTCCTTCTTTCCGCAATCTTTTCAATATTTTCTTTCAAATTGATATTTATTCAAATCCGTGCTCAACTTGAAATTTCTCTCTGCCCAATGCATATTTTGCTTGGGCCTTCCTCTGAAAGATATGTTGTCCTCTCAAATTTCCTTCCGTTATTCCACTGGAGTTGTCTCATAAACTTGAAACTCCTAATCTCCTTGTTACGTATTGTGCTTCTAGTTTCATTTCAAGTCCTTCTTTCTTCCGGTCATAATTTAAACTATTCTGACACTTTGTCCCCCTCATCCTATGCTATACCAAAAAATGCAAATTACATTGCCAATGTTATGCCTGCAGGTTTTCCTCAATATCTATTAACACTGTAGACTTTCATCCCATCCTTTGTTCAGATTGAATTTACCGAGCCCACTTTGATCAGGATCGAGGACTATTTTAGTTTCTGCATCCACACAAGTCCGAGGAGACTTCTCAGGTGCCGAACAACAATTTATTACCTTCTGAGAACTCACGTCTCCATACCCTAATTTCTTCTAGTGTTCTAACCTGCCAAGAATTCTGACATTCTGAGCTCACAACACGTCCTCGCATCTCTCGGAATCAATGATGTGTTCTTTCTCACTAGTATTTCCTATTTTTAGTGCTGTTCCAAGTCGAAGCCGATACCCTTCAGTGACGTCCTTGCTCAGTAAATCATGGACTGATTTGTAAAGGTATTTTTTTTGGTCCATTGAGTTATTTAAATATACAAATAATACTGTCCTCGATATCAGTGACTGATTCATTAGAGCTGCGCACCATGCCGTATTTACAGTCATATGGCCATATGTTACGGCTACCATCACTATACTGTGAAGGGTCTGGAGCACTAAAAATATGGCTGTGATAGGCATCCATCAAATTTGCCTGATATCCACATTTCCATCGCATGGCTGGACTCGGATCAGCTGAATGAAGCTAAATTCGAGCTCAGAATAAATCTTTGCCAGAATTCAGATGCTCATGGTCACCATGAGTCATCTGCTGAATCATAAAATGTTAGTCCACCCTCTCCTCCATCCCCCATCCACTCCTGGAAGTACCCTTCCTTCTGTTTTTATTTGTCAGTTGTTCAGCTCCAGAATGCGGGGCTTCAGACCAAAGGAATGGAACTGAACAATGGTTGTCAATGTCATTTCATTTCGAAATAGTGTGACTATGAGCATCCAAGCATGACATGAAGTCAGTGTACCAGTCTGATATCAATAGACCTATATTCAATAATGAAAGGAATAAGAAGGATACAGCCCTCGTAAATAGTCTATTATCAGAACATCTGCAAGAACCCACACTGCAAACATTTGTTGCTTGCGTTTTTCTTAGTTTGATGTATATTGATATACCATATAGAACAGAAGTGGAAAGTAGAACGAAGCAAGTAAAATGACCTTTGAAGCAGTATATAGCATTAGATGCCATCCAAAAGTCAGCTGAAGCAATCCACACGTTGACGGATTTGAATGATGTATACTATTAAGCGCCCATCTGTTCCTTCCCCATCATTTCTTTGTATTACCTTTGAAATCTCTAGCTCATTCCCTACTTCTAATTGATTATGTAGATCAAGTGCATGCTAATTTAACGAGGCATGGATCCATTCCATTGGTCCTCAATGGAAGAAAATATTTGCAAAGCAGTCGAAGACCACCTCGGTACCCTCTTCCTGGGTTTGACAGAAACATCATTCTTCCCCAAGAAAGAATCCGCATCAAATTATGGAACAGAGACTACAGCCGGCTAACTATCCGATGAGATAGGACATGGCTGGTATCCGACACCAGCCAAAAAAAAATTTGAAGATACGGAACTTGGAGCACATGCACACCTCCCATCACTTCTCCTCCGTCCCCAATTCTGTGCTCAAACACGAAATACGGCATAAACGAGACTTCTTCGGTGTTCGGTTCCACTGTACGTTATCCATCAAAGACGCTAAGAAGCTGAAAAATTTCGCCCTAGCAGTGGAAGACTGTATGTTATGGTTCTTTCTGTTGTTCTCAACTCTGTCGAAGCAGCTCATTCTTGTTTCTTGTCAATTTTTGACAGTTCTTGCCAGGCATATTGTTTGAGGCCTGATGGCAGGAGACTTCTCAAGGACCCAAATGAATTGTGTTATCCATCCGTGTTTCGCAGTTCTGAGATACCCAGTTCTCGAGAATGAGTAGAATGCCTTTTTCAGGGCTGTTCAATTTAGTGTAATGAGTCTTGCGCAAAACAATCTCTCAAACAAATTCTAACTTGAACAGTGGAAAGAAAACAGTGCTACCATTATATCCCACTGAAAGTACAGTACACCAAGTGTTCAATGGCAGCAGCAGACAGTCGATTCTATTCCAAAGGACAAGTCCAATTTCGTCTTCACATCCATTTCCGGTGCTTCCGATCAACCGCCCATCTCTGCCGCCTCTTATCCGCTGCCCCGCTTGTTGGTCTAGGGTCCAAATGAAATCCAATATGCGAAGAAGGACCTAAGCTCGCTTGATATCTACTAAATACAGGTTGGCCCAAAAACGTATATAAGAGGTATTGGCTTTGCTGGTTTAGTCCTCAGCATCCGGTCTTCCCTCTTCAATACTTCTCCTGCTCTCCTTCCTCTTCTTCTTCTTCAGTCTTTTCTGACCCATCACATACCTCGCTGTCAAAAAACAAAGACGACAACGCCGCCGCCGTCGAGCATTTCCCTTGTATTGAGGCTTGATTGTGCTCTTGGGATGCAATCAATAAGGAATGGAAAGTAGCTACAACAGTTCAAAAGGTAAGAAACATCATATACTCAAGCACAGAGCAAATGCTCACCTCCGTCACGTAGAGCCTGACCAGCAGTGGAGACGCCAACTCGACCTTCACCTAACTCGACTCTCCAGCCCGCATTCATTGCTTGAATATCAAAGTCGCCGGTGCCAAGCTCTCATAACGACAGAGCAGGAAGTGCGCGACTAGATAAATTGAAGGTAAGCATTAAATCACTATTCCCAATTACAAGTTGACTTACCGTAGCACACGCCCCTTCAACGGGCAATGAGCAGGCTTGGACATCCATGGCACCGACGATCATACGCAAACACGGGTGAAGGAGAGGACACAGGAGCTGTAAAATACAATGTGAGTACCTCAAGGAGAAAAAGTGATGAGTAATAACTTACCGAACTGACGAGAAATAGTCGAGACCGCTGTCCATCTTTGTCGGTCAAAATGAACCGGAAAGAGGAAAGTGAGAAGTGAGTGCACAGATAATTGTTTGGAATGAATCGGGACTTACCACGTTCCTTCGAATTCGCCACACATCTCCAGCACCTCTGGATGAGAGGAACGGCACACAGAAGTCGGTGGCGATGTGTACGCCCTCCACGACCTGGTAAGTCCCTTCCTCGACCTCATCTCCTTCCAAAATCATTCTTACTGGTAATTTGCACAGTCAGACGCTGATGACGACCGTGATCGCGGACTAGAAGTTGCAGGTGAGGGTCGTCACCTTGGGTGGTAGAGGAGGGCAGCACGACGTGGACAGAGAGAGAGAAGATGATGGCGGAGAGAGAGAGGATGATGGCGGAGAGAGAGAGGATGATGGTGGACAGACAGAGGATGACGGCGGAGAGAAAGGACGATGGCAGAGAGAGGACGACGGCGGAGAGAGAGAGGATGACGGCGGAGAGAGAGAGGACAATGGCGGAGTCGAGCTGAAAGGGATGCATAAGTGAGTGAATGAACACAAGTCCGAGATCAACAAGCACTTACCACATACATCCCTCCTTCCCCAACATCTCCAACACCACACACAGATCGCTGGAGGCGAGCATGCACCTCCACGCCTGGTAAATGGCTTCCTCGTCCTCAAACCCTTCCTACACTCGAATTCCGAGGTATTGACGATCGGTAGCGAGCACATCTCGACTAGAGGAAATAGTCGAGACTGCTGTCCGTGCTCTTGCTAGCTGGTTGACAAGGCGAGGACGACCCATCGAGCAGAGGGTGAAGGGCGGGCTGCAAATTCATCCTAGGTGAGTGAACACATTCAAAGAAAGATTTCGGAACTTACCTGGGCCGAGTTTTGCAGCTGCCATGTTACTGTATGGTATGGAATCCCAAGGCTTTGAAACTGCCCGAACACGCAAATCCCAACTACAGGGCATAGTCAACACCGTTCTTGATGCCTGGATGACGAGTCGCAGGTGGTATATCGAGGAGAGAGCAGTAGTGGGGTGGAGATCGAGCTGGAGAAGATAACAGGTGAGTAATACTTCAGAGCAAACATGTCGAATGAAATCTTACCTTGGCATAGCTCTGCAGCAGCTATGAACGCCTGACCCGACCAAGAATGCCTCCACAGCCGACCGGCAGCAAGTATTCGGCTACCCCGCCGTTGCTCGATGTGTCTAGACAGTCCTTGAGGACACTGGAAGCGGTTGAGAGGGCTGTACGATGTTGAAGACGTCGTGTCCTGCTGGGCGAGAGATGGAGGTGGAGCGGAGAAGAGAGGGAGGAAGCGACTCGGTGATGGTGGCTTCGCCATGACTTGTAAGGCGGCTTCCCATCCTCCTCCGGATTACTTCATCGCACGCCTCTGGCAGTCATCAACGCGTGAATCTCGACTACAGCCAGTAGTGGAGACCGCCATCTATGACCTTGACGACTGGCTGGCGGATGGAGGACGGTACCATCGAGGTTGTGGTCGTTGACAGTGGAGGTCAGTCTGGAGGGAAGTACTAGGATGATTGCTCGTGCCTAGAAGAAGACAAAAAAGACATGAAACATACCTGGGCCTCGTCACCATGGCCATTCGCCAAGTAGCGCTGACTAGCTGGACAACCTATGGTGATGGTGGTGGCAGTGGTGTACATGCTGCTCTATGCCTGATATGAGGAAACAACCACCCTCATCCTCAATACCATCCTGACCGGCCATGTCAGTCCATCAGAATTGTCATCACGTAGATCTCGACTACAGGAAGTAGTCGAGACCGCTGTCTATGATCTGGACGACTGGCTGGCGGATGGAGGGTAGATCGAGGCTGGGGTCGTGGATATCGAGCTGGAGAGAAATACCAGGTGAGTAATTGTGCCTGAAAGAAGAAAACATGAAAATTTACCTGGGCCTTGTCTGCATGGACAGCATACAATTCTGGCAGTGTCGGTGGTGGCGTGCACACTCCTCTACGCCTGACATGAGGAAACATCTTCCCTCACACCCAAATTCCATCCTGACCGGTCATCCCAGGCTGTCATAATTGCAGCAGGAAGTAGTGGAGATCACTGCCCATGTGCTTGAGGACGGGCTGGCGACTGGGAAACGAGGGGTCGAAATGGTCATAGAGATCGATCTGAAAAGAAATGCTGTGTGAGTACGTGCGTGCCTGACCGAAGACATTGAAGATGAAAACTTACCTGCGCTGGCTATGTAGCCCCACGCATACATGGGCTGTTGTAAGTTGCCCATCGGAGTATAGAGAGGAATGGAGCACAAGCTTAAGATGGAGTCGACGAGCGGGCAGTACGGTCGTTGGTCGGGGATGCGAACGGACAGGAGGCCCCCGGAGCTGCCGGAGATGGATCAATGCCAAGACAGAGGGCGAGTGGGATGAGTGGGAGAAGGAATATCTGGAGGAAAGGATACTCAAGGACACAGTGGAGAATTGGCAGAGGAGGGTGCTGCCGCCTAGTAAAGGCCCGAGTTTGGCGATCGACGGTCATCCGGTTGGTTCGGTTCATGTTGATGTGGGTGTGCCTGTGCCTCATGAACCAGGCACTTCCAACCAAGTCGAACAACCCCAAGCTAAGGTGACTCTCAAGGCTAGTGCTACTCAGATCAAGAACCAACTCGTCGCTGCTTCCTCCCTCGCCGATCCTCTGAGGGATGCTGCTCCCTTTGGGTTTGGAGTTGTCAAGCGTGCGAGTCAGAACACAAACAGTACCGGCAGTAAACCCAGCAAACCCACTGGTAATGGTAACCGCAACAAGCAGTCTTCTGCAGACCATCCCAATGGTCCTCCTGGTGGTGACGTACAGCCTGAACCATCGTCCTCCAAGAACAAGGACAAGAATAAAGAAACGGAGATTCAAAGGATAGACAACCTCCCTGATACTGTGAGTTCTTTTTTTTTTCATCCGATATTGCGTACGGTGTCTAATTCAATTCTTTCCTTTCTTTTTCTTCTCGTTTTGTGTTCATTCTTATTTTCTTCCTCTTTCCTTTTCTGTTTCTTTATTTTACATTTTATCTTGCTTCCTATCGTGGAGCATAGTCCTTCCTCCCCTCATTCTCCTCTTCCCAGATATTAACTTCAACGCCCAAACCTGCCGCGAAACGTCCCCTCGCCTCCTCGTCCTCGAAAGCTGTTATTGGCATTACTAATTCACCCCTCAATGTCGCCTCCAACCTCAAGGCACCCACATTCCCGCTCCTCTATTCCCTCTATCGCCTGCCCGACCACCATCTTCAGCAGCGTCGGTGGCGCCTCATGTTGTACCCCCAGTGCCAGTTTCTCCTCGTGTCACCAAGACATATGGGAGGCATACGCCCGCAGGTACACCCATGCGAACCCTGCTTGACGTGTCTGCTTCGTTGCCTGATATGCCTATACCTACGACTCCTATACGGAAGCGTCATGCTGCTCCTCCAGCGGCGGTGAATGCTGGTGCTGTTTCGGACAGTCCCCCGACAGTTATAAATCCGAACAACAAATGCGAACGCGAGCCCACTTTCATCACGCCTCATCGTCACGATGAACCCAGCACCTCTAATACCAATGCCAACGCCCCACTATCCCCTAATGCTAACCAAAATCGAAGAGAAGAAGAAGACGTAGAACGCGCCTTAAAGCGAGCTAGGACGTTATCCGCCTACGAGCTGTTAACGTCCCCTTCACCTGGTCCAGGTACGGGTGATAATAGGAATAAATCGCCTTACCACCAGACATTGACGGGGTTCGCTTTAGCAGCTGCTGCTGCTTCGAGAGGTCCTTGGATGCTGAAGGCTGCCGCTCATCATGTTACACCTATAGCTAGTAGAAGTGAGGGTGCAGGGATTGGGAGTCCCTCGACACCGACTCCTACTCCTGGTCCTATGTGAGGAACGAGAGCTCAAACATCTTCAGGTGTTCCTCCAGCACCAGCGGCACAAGCACCTTCAACGCCCCCACCTCCAGCAAGGGTGGACAAATTGCCGACGCTCACAGAGCTTTTGGCGAGTGATAGGAAGAAGAAGGAGAAGAAGAAGAAAGTGCGTACATCTGTGTCGGGGTCAACGTCAGTGTCAGCATCAGGCGTGAAGCCGGCTTCTAGTCCTACCAAGGGCAAGGGCAAGTTTACTGTGGAACCTATCAGGGAGGTGCCAGAATCGGATTTGGAGGAGGGCTGGGTTGGTAGCGGTGTTGGTGCTGGTGCTATAGCCACTGCCGGTGCCCATGTCAAAGCCAATGCCCACGCTGCTGCTGCTGCCACTACAGGTGAAAGTGAACACGAAGTGCAAGCTGAAATTCAGAACGAACCACAAAGTGCACAAAGCCTCGACAGCACCAACACGAACAGCTTCCCACACAGCAACAACTCATACCCAAATGCCCCCGCCTATTCCTACCCCATCACAGAAGACAACCACAACTTCCTACACCCCCACTCCCTACTCGACCTAGTAGATCCTCATGGAGACGTAGATCCATACGCGGACCCGCCTCCTCCTGTGCCCGAACTCGAGTTTGAGCATGAATTTCACCGGGAGATTGAGCACGACTCCATTTTTGACGGGGAGGGGGGGTATGATCCGTATGATGTGGATGTAGATTTAGCCTCGCCTGCTAAATCTCTGTCGTCCATCGCTGGAAGTGATGATGATGATTTGGAAGAGGAGGTTGATCAGCTTGCGGGCGACTTGGACGTATTTAGGGGTGAGGGGAGGTTAGGGAAAGGGTTTGAGTTTAGACCTATGGCTGCTTCCACGCAGCAGGGTCCTTTTGGAGGTGCTGGTGCTGGTGCTGCCACCGCCAATGCAAGTGTAGATGCGCCTCCACCAGGGATAAGTCAAGGTTCGAAAGACAGCTGGGAGAGCATGTACGCGCCTAAATCATCCACTGGGGATGCACCTACATCTGCATCTCATCGACCTCAGAATGGGTCGCATCCTTCTTCTCCAAGGTCGAATTCGAATTCGCAGGTCTCGTCATCTTCTCACCTGCACCCTCGGCATGTGCTCACACCCTCTTCCTCCAACCCATTCGCTTGTGTTGACTATGCACGTACACCTTCCAGTTCGAATGCATTAGCTCATGGATGTGGCCATGGCCACCTCTCAGCCCAAGCCCAAGTCCAAGCGCATATCCGCACGCCGTCGAGCTCCAACCCATTCAAGTATGCCTACAACTCGCAGTTTGAGAGTAACGTTGCCAAGGAGGTGGAGAAAGTGAATAAGCTGCTGGAGAGTGAGATTAGGGTGGATTATGATGGGTGGTTGAAAGATCCAGATGAGGGGGAGGGGGATGAAAGTAAAGGGGTGGAGGAGAGTCCTTGACTGATCGATTACTTGTGCCACCTACCGAGATAGCCTCAAATGGATAATTTCCTTTTTGCGCTGGGAATCCAGGCACACACGATGCAAACAGGACATTTTTGGAATATGCTAAGCCATATAAGGTATAGACTGGATGAAAAAGAGGATCTTCAGCTCGCTCTTCGCTCTTTCTTTTCTCAGACTGGCATAGTTTCCCCTCCCCCGAAGGGCTCGTACAAGGGGAAACGGGGTCAGTGGCACAGGTAAGTCAGCTCACCTTTTCATCGGCCTGGTGTCCTGTTGTCTGACATCTATGTCAGGGTCAGTACATTGCTGCCGTTCTCTTGCTTCATCAGCTCTGCTTCTCTCGGTCAGCTTCTCTCGGTCTTGTACTTGTCAGGTCTGCATATCAGCACCTCGGGTCAGACTCAGCATAAAGATATCATTTGGTACTGACTTACCTCAATCCTTGCTGCCCGCTGTCTCGGTCACAATAAAAATGTTGATTTGAACTCACCTTATTCAACCAGTTGACCGTTCAAATCAAACCTTTGAGTAAACAAGTCAGATCCAGGAACTCAGAAAATAAAAGACTTTTGACACCCACCTTGCATCCCAGTTGCTCAGACTGTCCTCCAACCTTCTTTCGATGGCTCGGCCTATTTTGCAGTACCATAAGTATCTCCTTCTCTATCCAATGACAGAATGTTCTACTCACCTCAACAACCTGCTGAGACCCGCCCTCGAGCAAATCTTATCTCCGAGCGCTATGTACGGTCGACACCTTCAGGCAAGTATTGAGTTGGATTGATGACCGTCCCATCATTCAACAAAGTGTCAGAGTTTCAGCATAATAGTAGAGGAAGCGACACCACTTCATTCAATTCCTCGTCTCTTTATACCTTTTCCTTTCTCTGTTGCTTCTTTTTTTTGTCCCACTTGCTGCATCTTCCCATGCTTCTCCAACACATCTCACCATTGCTTCTTACTGATCATCCACACATCAACATTTCACTTACGACATTCTGCATCATTGTACCTCTGTCCTTCTTCCTGCAATCTTTTCAATATTTTCTTTCAAATTTATATTTATTCAAATCCATGCTCAACTTGAAATTTCTCTCTGCCCAATGCATATTTTGCTTGGGCCTTCCTCCGAAAGATATGTTGTCCTCTCAGATTTCCTTCTGTTATTCCACCGGAGTTGACTCACAAACTTGAAACTCCTAATCTCCTAGTTACGTATTGTGCTTCTAGTTTCATTTCAAGTCCTTCTTTCTTCCGGTCATAATTTAAACTACTCTGACACTTTGTCCCCCCTCATCCTATGCTATACCAAAAAAATGCCAATGTTATGCCTGCAGGTTTTCCTCAATATCTATTAACACTGTAGACTTTCATCCCATCCTTCGTTCAGATTGAATTTGCCGAGCCCACTTTGATCGAGGATCGAGGACTATTTTAGTTTCTGCATCCACAGAAGTCCGAGGAGACTTCTCAGGTGCCGAACAACAATTTATTACCTTCTGAGAACTCACGTCTCCATACCCTAATTTCTTCTAGTGTTGTAACCAGCCAAGAATTCTGACATTCTGAGCTCACAACACATCCTCGCATCTCTCAGAATCAATGATGTGTTCTTTCTCACTAGTATTTCCTATTTTTAGTGCTGTTCCAAGTTGAAGCTGATACCCTTCGGTGACATCCTTGCTCAGTAAATCATGGACTGATTTGTAAAGGTATTTTTTTTGGTCCATTGAGTTATTTAAATATACAAATAATACTGTCCTCGATATCAGTGACTGATTCATTAGAGCTGCACACCATCGCCGTATTTACAGTCATATGGCCATATGTTATGGCTACCATCACTATACTGTGAAGGGTCTGGAGCACTAAAAATACGGCCGTGATAGGCATCCATCAAATTTGCCTGATATCCACATTTCCATCGCATGGCTGGACTGGATCAGCTGAATGAAGCTAAATTCGAGCTCAGAATAAATCTTTGCCAGAATTTAGATGCTCATGGTCACCATGAGTCATCTGCTGAATCGTAAAATGTTAGTCCACCCTCTCCTCCATCCCCCCATCCACTCCTGGAAGTACCCTTCCTTCTGTTTTTATTTGTCAGTTGTTGGCTCCAGAATGTGGGGCTTCAGACCAAAGGAATGGAACTGAACAATGGTTGTCAATGTCATTTCATTTCGAAATAGTGTGACTATGAGCATCCAAGCACGACATGAAGTCAGTGTACCAGTCTGATATCAATAGACCTATATTCAATAATGAAAGGAATAAGAAGGATACAGCCCTCGTAAATAGTCTATTATCAGAACATCTGCAAGAACCCACACTGCAAACATTTGTTGCTTGCATTTTTCTTAGTTTGATGTATATTGATATACCATATAGAACAGAAGTGGAAAGTAGAACGAAGCAAGTAAAATGACCTTTGAAGCAGTATATAGCATTAGATGCCATCCAAAAGTCAGCTGAAGCAATCTGCACGTTGACGGATTTGAATGATGTATACTATTAAGCGCCCATCTGTTCCTCCCCGTCATTTCTTTGTATTACCTTTGAAATCTCTAGCTCATTCCCTACTTCTAATTTGATTATGTAGATCAAGTGCATGCTCATTTAACAAGGCATGGATCTGTTCCATTGGTCCTCAATGGAAGAAAATATTTGCAAAGCAGTCGAAGACCACCTCGGTACCCTCTTCCTGGGTTTGACAGAAACATCATTCTTCCCCAAGAAAGAATCGCATCAAATTATGAAACAGAGACTACAGCCGGCTAACTATCCGATGAGATAGGACATGGCTGGTATCCGACACTCCAGCCAAAAAAAATTTGAAGATACGGAACTCGGAGCACATGCGCACCTCCCATCACTTCTCCTCCGTCCCCAATTCTGCAAACACACGAAATACGGCATAAACGAGACTTCTTCGGTGTTCGGTTCCACTGTACGTTATCCATCAAAGACGCTAAGAAGCTGAAAATTTTCGCCGCTAGCAGTGGAAGACTGTATGTTATGGTTCTTTCTGTTGTTCTCGACTCTGTCGAAGCAGCTCATTCTTGTTTCTCGTCAATTTTTGACAGTTCTTGCCAGGCGTATTGTTTGAGGCCTGATGGCAGGAGACTTCTCAAGGACCCAAATGAATTGTGTTGTCCGTGTTTCGCAGTTCTGAGATACCCAGTTCTCGAGAATGAGTAGAATGGCTTTTTCAGGGCTGTTCAATTTAGTGTAATGAGTCTTGCGCAAAACAATCTCTCCAACAAATTCTGACTTGAACAGTGGAAAGAAAACAGTGCTACCATTATACGCCACTGAAAGTACAGTACACCGAGTGTTCAATCGCAGCAGCAGACAGTCGATTCTATTCCAAAGGACAAGTCCAATTTCGTCTACACATCCATTTCCGGTGCTTCCGATCAACCGCCCGTCTCTGCCGCCTCTTATCCGCTGCCCCGCTTGTAGGTCTAGGGTCCAAATGAAATCCAATACGCGAAGAAGGACCTAAGCTCGCTTGATATCTACTAAATACAGGTTGGCCCAAAAACGTATATAAGAGGGATTGGCTTTGCTGGTTTAGTCCTCACCATCCGGTCTTCCCTCTTCAATACTTCTCCTTCTCTCCTTTCTCTTCCTCTTCCTCTTCTTCAGTCTTTTCTGACCCATTGCATACCTCGCTGTCAAAAAATGAAGACGACAACGCCGTCGCCATCGAGCATTTCCCTTGTATTGAGGCTTGATTGTGCTCTTGGGACGCAATCAATAAGGAATGGAAAGTAGCTACAACAGTTCAAAAGGTAAGAAACATCATATACTCAAGCACAGAGCAAATACTCACCTCCGTCATGTAGAGCCTGACCAGCAGTGGAGACGCCGACTCGACCTTCACCTAACTCGACTCTCCAGCCCGCATTCATTGCTTGAATATCAAAGTCGCCAGTGTCAAGCTCTCATAACGACAGAGCAGGAAGTGCGCGACTAGATAAATTGAAGGTAAGCATCAAATCGCTATTCCCAATTACAAGTTGACTTACCATAGCACACGCCCCTTCAACGGGCAATGAGCAGACTTGGACATCCGCGGCACCGACGATCACACGCAAACACGGTTGAGGGAGAGTCAGCAGGAGCTGTAAAATACAAGGTGAGTACCTCAAGGAGAAAAGGTAATGAGTAATAACTGACTGAACCGACGAGAAATAGTCGAGACCGCTGTCCATCTTTGTCGGTCAAAATGAACCGGAAAGAGGAAAGTGAGAAGTGAGTGCACAGATAATTGTTGGGAATGAATCGGGACTTACCACGTTCCTTCGAATTCGCCACACATCTCCAGCGCCTCTGGATGAGAGGAACGGCACACAGAAGTCGGTGGTGACGTGTACGCCCTCCATGACCTGGTAATTCCCTTCCTCGACCTCATTTCCTTCCAAAGTCATCCTGACTGGTCATTTGCACAGTCAGACGCTGATGATGACCGTGATCGCGGACTGGAAGTTGCAGGTGAGGGTCGTCACCTTGGGTGGTAGAGGAGGGCAGCACGACGTGGACAGAGAGAGAGAAGATGATGGCGGAGAGAGAGAGGATGATGGCGGAGAGAGAGAGGATGATGGTGGACAGACAGAGGATGACGGCGGAGAGAAAGGACGACGGCAGAGAGAGGACGACGGCGGAGAGAGAGGACAACGGCGGAGAGAGAGGACGACGGCGGAGAGAGAGAGGATGACGGCGGAGAGAGAGAGGACAACGGCGAAGTCGAGCTGAAAGGGATGCATAAGTGAGTCAACGAACACAAATCCGAGCTCAACAGCACTTACCACATACATCCCTCCTTCCCCAACATCTCCAACACAACACACACAGATCGCTGGAGGCGAGCACGCCCCTCCACGCCCGGTACATGGCTTCTTCGTCCTCAAACCCTTCCAAAACTCAAATTCCGAGGCATTGACGATCGGTAGCGAGCACATCTCGACTAGAGGAAATAGTCGAGACCGCTGTCCGTGCTCTTGCTAGCTGGTTGACAAGGCGAGGACGACCCATCAAGCAGAGGGTGAAGGGCGGGCTGCAAATGCATCCTAGGTGAGTGAACACATTCAAAGAAAGATTTCGGAACTTACCTGGGCCGAGTTTTGCAGCTGCCATGTTACTGTATGGTACGGAATCCCAAGGCTTCAAACTCCCGAACACGCAAATCCCAACTACAGGGCATAGTCAACACCGTTCTTGATGCCTGGATGACGAGTCGCAGGCGTATATCGAGGAGAGAGCAGTAGGGGGTGGAGATCGAGCTGGAGAAGATAACAGGTGAGTAATACTCAGAGCGAATATGTCGAATGAAATCTTACCTTGGGATGGCGCTGCAGCAGCTATGAACGCCTGAGCCCCTCCAAGCTTCTTGGACCAGATAGCCGACCAGCAGCAAGTATTCGGCTACCCCGCCGTTGCGCGATGTGTCTTGACAGTCCTTGAGGACACTGGAAGCGGTCGAGAGTGCTGTACGACGTTGAAGACATCCTGCTGGGCGAGAGATGGAGGTGGAGCGGAGAAGAGAGGGAGGAAGCGACTCGGTGATGGTGGCTTCACCATGACTTGAAGGCGGTTTCCCATCCTCGACTCGTCCTCCGGATTACTTCATCGCACGCCTCTGGCAGTCATCAACGCGTGAACCTCGACTACAGCCAGTAGTGGAGACCGCCACTATGACCTTGACGACTGGCTGGCGGATGGAGGACGGTACCATCGAGGTTGTGGTCGTTGACGGTGGAGGTCGGTCTGGAGGTACTAGGATGATTGCTCATGCGTAGAAGAAGATGAAAAAGACATGAAACATACCTGGGCCTCGTCTCCATGGCATTCGCCCAGTACCGCTGACTAGGTGGGTGGCAGTGGCGTGCACGCTGCTCTATGCCTGATATGAGGAAACAACCACCCTCATCTCAATACCATCCTGACCGGCCATGTCAGTCCGTCAGAATTGTCGTCACGTAGATCTCGACTACAGGAAGTAGTCGAGACCGCTGTCTATGATCTGGACGACTGGCCGGCGGATGGAGGGTAGATCGAGGCTGGGGTCGTGGATATCGATCTGGAGATACCAGGTGAGTACTTGTGCCTAAAAGAAAACAGGAAAATTTACCTGGGCCTTGTCTCCATAGACAGCATACGATGCTGGCGTGTCGGCGGTGGCGTGCGCACTCCTCTACGCCTGACATGAGGAAACATCCACCCTCAGATTCAAATTCCATCCTGACCGGTCATCCCAGGCTGTCATAATTGCAGCAGGAAGTAGTGGAGATCACTGCCCATGTGCATGAAGACGGGCTGGCGACTGGGAAACAAGTCGAGGTGGTCGTAGAGATCGATCTGAAAAGAAATGCTATGTGAGTACGTGCGTGGACCGAAACATTGAAGATGAAAACTTACCCGGGCTGGCTGAGTAGCCCCACGCATACACGGCTGTTGTAAGTTGCCCATCGGGTATAGAGAGGAATGGAGCACAAGCTTAAGATGGAGTCGACGAGCGGGCAGTACGGTCGTTGGTCGGGACGCAAACGGACAGGAGGCCCCCGGAGCTGCCGGAGATGGATCAATGCCAAGACGGAGGGCGAGTGGAATGAGTGGGAGAAGGAATATCTGGAGGAAAGGAGACTCAAGGACACAGTGGAGAATTGGCAGAGGAGGGTGCTGCCGCCTAGTAAAGGCCCGAGTTTGGCGATCGACGGTCATCCGGTTGGTTCGGTTCATGTTGATGTGGGTGTGCCTGTGCCTCATGAACCAGGCACTTCCAACCAAGTCGAACAACCCCAAGCTAAGGTGACTCTCAAGGCTAGTGCTACTCAGATCAAGAACCAACTCGCGCTGCTTCCTCCCTCGCCGATCCTCTGAGGGATGCTGCTCCCTTTGGGTTTGGAGTCGTCAAGCGTGAGTCAGAACACGAACAGTACCGGGTAAACCCAGCAAACCCACTGGTAATGGTAACCAAAAAGCAGTCTTCTGCAGACCGTCCCAATGGTCCTCCTGGTGGTGACGTACAGCCTGAACCATCGTCCTCCAAGAACAAGGACAAGAATAAAGAAACGGAGATTCAAAGGA